>ML783822.1:145470-225430 GCA_009831015.1 Picea engelmannii | reverse complement strand
CAGTGGGGATGGAAATCACATTTTGAGGGTGGACGCCGATTTTCCTGGTTGCATTGTTGAGGAAGAGGTTCCTTGGCAGGACATGGAGACTACGGCTGATGCTGGAGGTGCGCAGGATGACGAGAAGCAAATGGAAGAAAGGAGCGGTGGGCAGGATGACGAGAAGCACAGAACGCCCGACGAAGGTGGTGACATGCATGGCTTTCTCCTCCGCAAGGACCACCTGTCCTTGGTGTTTGAGCTCCGAGGCCACATGGCTGATCTAGAGCATCGTGTACTCATCATGGGACAATGCCTGGACGTGCTCCTCGATGCCTACTTGGGCACTCCAGCTCGGCGCAAGTGTCCACTTTGTGCGCAGTCTTTCGCCATCCCGACCGGCTCCACGTGGAAGACCAACGAAGATGACAGGTCACCAATCACCTAGGATTTTCATGTTTTATGGTTTTTAGCTTTATGTTACTGTTTTATATTCCTTTAGACTTTAGGCACCTGTCCTGGTTTCCTTCGAGCAGGACAGGTGCCAATAGACTATAGCTGTTTTTGCCATGTATCTATGTTGGTTTCCGGTTTCCGGCAGCATTTTGGACGACTTAGACTCTTGACCATGTACATTCTGATACAGATTTTTGATAATATATTATAACAGGCTCCTCCCTTTTTTATTTAAAAAAAAATATATAAATTTCTATATAATATAAACTTAATTTAATTTTTTTAATTATTTTAAATATGAATTTCTATATAATACTAACTTAATTTATAATTTATATTTGAATCTTTTTCTACTTAAAAACACTTAACATATTCATAATCAAAAATAGATTTATCACTACTATTATATATACATATATAATGATGTTATTTAACTTTAATTTTTATTTTTTTATAAATCTCTTACTAAAACATTATCTCTTTCCGTAATAAAATAAATACCATTTTGCATAAAGGTTTATATTTAGATTTTTCAGTATATTCATATTGTAATACATCTGGAATTAAGATTTAAACAAGAAGCAGAAGTCTGGTGGTTAATCTACTAGGTTTGCTTGATGTTTTGTATATTAATTATGGTTACAGAACATCAAGTTACAAGCGCCAAGGAAAATGACTCTTCTGTGTCTATACACAAAAAGAGAAGGCACGCTTTTGATACTTTATTAACTAACACCACTACCACCTGCTGAGCCATAAATGTGTCCAAATTCTATCCGCGAATCCAGTTATTTACGAGAATCCACTTAGAAACTTGTGACCGGCTCACTTCTTCATTTACCGACAGGCTCCCTACGGTTTCGGGTGAAGGGTTTAATATGGAGTAAATAGTGTCCTGAAAGGCGTATTTGTAGGTGGATTATAGATTGCTTGCTAAGTAACATTGAATGTTGTAGGTGGATTATATAATTTATTTGTGGCAGTATTCAATGCTGCTTAGCAGGTTGGATATTGATAGTCATAACTAGTATACCTTTTAAATGGATAACTTAAGAAGTTTAATATCAATTTGATGTGTTGGACATTTTGATGCACCTCATTATTGAGGTGCCTTTCACATCATTATTGAAGTGTAAATTTCCTATCTACTTGTCAAACACGTATCAAATTCCAACTTTGTGTGTACATATACAAATTGTAATATGACCACTTAACATTGCATTGGGAATTGTAATTGTCAAAATTTTAGAGTATTGGGAATTGTAATTCATAAATATAGACATATTTAGTAATTATCATTACTACTTTGCAAATTGTAATTATAAACTTGAAAATATTAGAAATTTTAATAAGAATTCTATTATTTAGGTGGAATGATTAATATAATTAAAATTACTAAATTTAAAAGCATTAGAAATTTACTATAATATTTGCCCCACCCAAAATGTATTTTACATTTTCTATAATATTTGCTCCACCCCCAGATAATTATGATATCAAGAGAACCTTGGCAAAATTTACAGAGGAATATAGGTCTAAGTCGCAAAAAATGTTGTCGTTTGACCGGAAACCAGCATGGTTTACAGAACTGTCTTGCCCTCTGTCCTGCCCGGAGGAAACCAGGACATATGGCGATAATCTAAGTGAACATGTAACGGTAGTAAGATAAAACAAAGAGACGAAATAGCATAGAAAGCCTAAATACCCGGTGACCCATCAACCTTGCTTGTCTGCCATGTGGACCCTGCTGGAATGGCGAATGCCTGCGCACAGAGAGGGCACTTGCTCTTTGCTAGAGCATTGGAGTATGCGCCAAGGAGCAGGTCCAGCCGCTGGCCCATGAGAAGGGCTCTGTGCTCCAGGTCTGCCATGTGGCCTCGGAGTTCGAACACCAGAGCCAAATGCTCTGCACGGAGGAAGCTACCATGCAAGCCATTACCCACGTCGTTGAGGATGACGTCCCTCATTTCCCCTTCTGCTCTACTGCCAGCTTCAAGCTCCATCAGTTCTGCACCAGCCACCTCCTCCTTCCTCGCAGGGTTGTTCTCGTCCGCATCCTCTTCTGCTCTAGCTTTGTCCCGACTCGCTTCCTCGACTGTGGCCTGCCTCGCATGGCTAGTGGGGCTGTAGTCACCCGACCATGGAATTTCTTCGACAATGCACCCAGGGATGTCATCTGCCAGCGCAAATTTGGGACTGCTTCCATCCTGGTGGAACGTCTCCATGGCTTGGGGCTTCGGGGTGGTCTCCAAATCCATGAACGGTACTTCTTCGACATAATAGGTGGGGAACGCATCCGCAACACCCTCCTCCGGCCTGATTTCAGACTGAATTGCCGTGGTCTCACTGCTGCAACCAACCCCAGTCTCAACAATGATGGCGTGTAGAGCCAATTGGTCGGCTCGAGCCTTCTAAAGAGGATGGAGGTCGCTAGCGACAGAGCCCGCTCCATCTTTTCCTTCCTTTGCCGCTGTGCTTTGTGAGTGTACCAGGCCAAGCCACGGTGAGGCCTGCCCCGCTTCCTGGTCATAGTTTCCAAGGAATAAATAACAATACCGTGAGGGTGCAGCGAGATGAGAGTAAACCAGGGCGAGAGAGAAACAGAACTGCACCAGAGCTCCTAGACGAAGGGGAGAGCCGAAGCGAGAGCAGACCAATTCGGACCAGGCGCTTGAAAAAACAAGCTACCCAAGGCCAAATGCACCTGGCTATCCATAAACTCTGGCATGCTGAGTGCACTGTGAGTGAGAGTGTTCGCGTGAGGGAGGTGTCCCTCCACCGTATAACCACTGTTATGGTCGTCAACCATCGTTAATGCAGGGCAGGAGGGTGGCGGCCATCAACATTTATGCTATGGCCTAGTGTTGAGCCAGGTGTCGAGGAGCATCCGCGTGTCACCCCATTCGGGGTAAAATTACTAAACTTAAAAGCATTAGAAATTTACTATAATATTTGCCCCACCCAAAATGTATTTTACATTTTCTATAATATTTGCTCCACCCCCATATACTCATATTAGAGAATATTTTCCCCACCCTCACTTTACATTTTCTCTAATATTTGCCTCACCCCACTCTCATTTGAGGGTGAGGGTGAGAGTGGTGGTGGGGAAAATATTAGAGAAAATGTAAGGTTGGGGTGGAGAAAATATTAGAGAAAATGTGTTTTATATGAGGGTGAGGGTGGTACAAACATTGGAGAATATATATATATATATATATATATATATATATGCCCCACCCCCATATACTCATATTAGAGAATATTTTCCCCACCCTCACTTTACATTTTCCATAATATTTGCCCCACCCCCGCCCTGGGTGGGACAAATATTAGAGAAAATGTAAAATATATGAGGGTGGGGGCTGGGAAAATACATTTTCTCTAATATTTGTCCGACCCCCACCCTTATATGATGGTGGGGAAAATATTATAATAAGAATTCTATTATTTAAGTAGAGTGATTAATATAATTGAAATGTATAAAAAATATGTTTGAAACGATTGATTTCATAATGTAATGCACCAAACCTGTAATGCACCAAACCCAATATAACTTTTTGGCCATGTTGTATTTCCATATATGTTAAAAGTTATGTACTCGAATGTTGTATTTCCATATATGTTAAAAGTTATGTGGTAAAAAGGAGAAACCATAATATTTTATATTTGTAATCATTGTGAAATTATATATGATGATGATGATGATTAACGTCCATTAAGACCGAATTGGTCTATAGGACCTTAAGAGGGTAAGTGATTACTTGTGATTCTTTAGAACTTGTGATTATATATATATATAGCCTTAGTGGGCCTAATGGGTGGGTCTAATGTTTAAGAACATGTGTTACCTCATAAAAGGTTACAAGTTCAAATCTAAAGGGGAGTTTACCAATTTTGTTTAATAATAATAATAATCTATTGTGACCTTAAAAATAGATTATTATTATTATTTTTATTATTACATATAATATTTGGTTTATTGAGAAACAAAATAAATTATAATTCTTCAAATTTTAGAGTCATGAGCTAGTCACTTAACTTTTTGGGGGAATTGTGAATATTCAAATTCTAGAGCATTGGAAATTATAATGTTATTTGTTGAGTGAACAATATAATTGAAATGTATAAAAAGTAAAGAAAAAAATCATTAGGTAATTGCATTGATTTTAACAATAAAAAATCAATGATATAACACATAGGCGTCAAGTAGTTGTATTGATTAACTATTATATAACATATAAAAATAGGGTTTGATTTTAGTAATGATATAGTGAAAATTGAGAAATCAAGTAGTAGTATTAATTTAAACAATGACATAACCCAAAACAATAAGGTGCATTGATTTAGTAATACAATAAAAGATGATTTAGCACAATCAAATAGTTGCATTATTTTAATAACGACATAATGAAAAATAATATGGTGAAAAATGATTTAATGCATTTATTGAAGAAATTGCATTATACAAATCCATTATGTACATTTATTTCAATAGTGAGATACTGCAAATTGGAATGAATTTAACATTGTACATTTATTTCAAGAGTGAGATAGTGCAAATTGATCAACCTTAACATACATACAATGATGTTGTAAAAGAGATTCACATTTAGAAGTTGAAGTCCATTGCTTTGTTTTCTTGGGTGTGATTCATTGCACTAGAATGTATATAAAATTGTGAGGAACACATAAATGTGGAAAAAGCTACTATTAATAATGGAAAGCAAGACTCTCATTGCAATATCTCTAGTTAAAGGTTTGAACAGTCTTTAAAATCAACTTCCTTTGTCATATGATTTATATGAATATGGAAAAATGGAAAAAGCTACCAAGTGTGGGTAAAATAAAAGCTGAAGATGGATTGAGATTGGTCATTATTTAATATATGTGTATTTTTCTATATGCATCATATTACTTTTTATTATTCACCTTCTTGATCATTGAATATTGTTACTTTATTACTATTCACCTTAATCAATCCTTCTAAGTGTAAACCTTTTTTCAAAATCTAGAAAAAGTTTACAATGTTGGCTTTAATTCAAATTGCTTTTGGAGGAAAATATTTTTTTTTCCAATTAGGTTGGAAATTGTCCAAATAGATTGGTTTTAATTGTAGTTGTATGACATTTAATGTCATGTTTCAATTTTTGGTGAGAGGATAATCGCATGAATCATTTCTAAACCATTTAGCACTCCTAATTAAGAGAAACACAAATAATATATTATTGATTATAAAATAAATGCACTAGTTTTTGGTATTTTTAATTTTTATATAATATAAAATTTGTATAGGAGACTATTGGTGTCAATTTTCACATGCAACCTTTTGTAACTAATTTCAGAACTACCCAGATGCGAGTGCCACACATCCCATCAAGCCACGTGATGAAACCACAACGGAGGAGCCATCTAGAATCCACGTGGAGTCTCCATGCGCCCCCTCTCATACGCATTAAAACATGGAGGTTCTCAAGTTAATTTCATGTCCTTTCGACCTCAACTCTGGGTTTTCTCTGGTACACCTGCAATTATGTCAAGTTCTTGGATTTCATGGAATCTGGATCTAGAGGGAAGGAAACATTCCCATCTCAAATACTTCTAGAAAATTGGCAATCTAGAGCGGTCTGCTTTGAGCCTTTGTCAGTTTCATTTGGACTCCTGTGAAGTGAGATCTTCAAGCATATGCCTTTTTTTCTTGGTTTTACTCACTTTGCATTCTTAGTTTCATTCCTAAAGGTGGGGAACCTCGTCCTGGTGTTGGGGAACAACATTCCTGAGCATAATGCCATCCATGAGTCTTCAGCCTCCAACATACCTTGATGCCCGAGAGTCACTGCAAAGTGAGGGAGAGGCGATATAGGCAATGCTAGCAGGAAGAGGTATTTGCAATCCAAGGGGGAAGGTTATGCAAACTATATCCCCAACCAGATTCACAACACGCTAGAAGATTGAGTAGCAAAGGTGGTGGATCAACACCATGCAATCCAATGGGCTCATGAGCGTAGAAAGTGTTGAAACAAACGTTTTTTTTTTTCCCTAAAAACCTTAAACTAAAATAAATTTTTTGATTATGGAGCCGCCCTTGGTTTTGAAAAGGGGTCAAAACATGAAAATATTTTCAAGAGTTTCAGGTTTCGGGGTTCTGCTATTTACACAGTTTGATATTTAACGACAACCCCAAAGTCCTGATACCGAAGTCATGAAGAGTAAATTTAAAATAAGTTAAACTGAGTTAATAAGAATAATTAAAAACGTTTAACGATAATTTAAGCTTATTGTTTTTTCGTTTTCGGGAATCTCAACTCAAATGACAGTGAAAAATCCCAATTTGTAATTCACGAAATCCTTTTTAATAGCGATTAATTAAAGTTTAAACATACTTAATATATTGTTAATCAATCACATTTCGGGAAATCGAAGAATTATCACTCATCACGCTAAAAAAACCTTGAAGCATGGAGTCCCGAAAGTATTAAGTGCTTAAGTGAGATTAACTTAACATCAAAACAAAGGTTAACGATATAAGTGGCTTTTCCCATTTTCTCTTTTCGGGATTCTTAAACGATATTACACCCAAACTCTCGGTATCGAATCGCCGATATTTGACATCATTTATTATGGACTAATGGGATATTTTATAGTGTAAGATGCGTATCTCCAATTGTACTCTCTTCATTAAGGCAAATAAATTCATCGCCCATAGAAGCACATTCTAATTAAGGCAGGCTGAACGTGAATAAAGGTCTCTATTTCAAATTTCATTCTCACTTTCAGCAAATCAACAAGTTGTATTAGAGAAAGTTTACGCCTTTTTCTCTGTAACAAGTATTCTCTTTTATCACATGCATCATGGCACCCAGGAAAACGTTGAAGAAGAGTGATGAGGCTGGTGAAGGCTCAAATCCGAACTCGGATATTCTGTTTGATACCACACCACACGCTATAGACTCTATTAGGTCCTGGATGCAGATTTTCGACATCTTGGAACATGAGTTCAGGAATTTCCCAGATGATTTTGGAGACGAAAAGAATGATAAAACTGGAACTAAACTCAGAGTTATAGCAGAGGATAAGATTCATAAAATAGCTACACGCCCGAAGCTCATGCCATACAATTACATGATAAACTAGGCTCTGATGAACATCGATGTGCAGACTAGGAGCATCATGAACCATCAATAGGCCGTCATCGGCTCTTTCAGGCCAGAACACATTCAAGTAATGTACAAGCTATCCCCTATTTCTAAATATATTTATAATGCTGAACTCGTAGAAGAGTTTCAACGAAAGGAGTGTACAGAATTTGACCAAACCTATCTAGATATAATCAATGAATGGTGAGGAATTCTAGCGAAATTTAGAGCTGATACCCATGGTGTTTATGCCACAACATCATTAAATGAATATATAGTCTATATAGAAATTATGTTATGTAGAATATTTGGGAGGAAAAGCCCTACCCATTTCCCGATGGAATGGGTGTCAATTATACATGAGGTAGCTGAGGGATTCACCTTCAATTGGGATAAGATTCTATCAGATAACCTAACCAAGGAGATTGTTGAGTACCAAATGGCAAAGTCAAAAGGCCAACTTACGTCTTTCTATATGTCAGCGTATGTCATGGACGCTATCTGTTATATGACCCCTTTTCCATTGATGAATTGGAGCTGGATCCCAGCCTGTGCAGAACCCATCCATTTCTATCACTCTCAACCATGGGAAGAAAAAGTAAAATATTTTTTTTATGAAATTTGTCACTATGTAGTGATTCCCGTGCACCAAATATTGTATGGTTAGCCCCCCCCGGATTTCAGAGAAAATCATGGGAAACCTCAAAACAATTGCAGATTGGTTTATTGAAGAGAATTTCTCTTATATCAGAGTCTTCAGATGTTCGATTCCCCCTCATGCCCTACCAAAATTTCTCCCTGATAGACTGGTGTGTAGAGAAGTGGCTTACCAAATAATAACAGGAGGCATCGACAAAGAGTTAAAATAATTTCAGAAGAAATTATGGCCAGCTTTTCCTATTCAGATCGAGAGGTTTTCATTGCTAAATTTTGGTCATTCCAAGGTAGAAGCTGCAACATTAGAGGACATTAAACTTGTAGATCTTGAACTAGAAAGCATGATCCATATCAAATTGTGGGAAATCATCTAGCTCATTGAAATATGAAAACATATGAGCATGAAGACTCCCCCTGTGATGAAATATTTAAAGGAATCTGAGCTTATGAGGAAATATTAGACAGAGTCCAAGCGTTACCTCCTAATCTACGGGCAAGCTTTCTCACTTTCCAAAAGCACAGACGAGCTGGGTTGCCCAAGATACTTCAGGGAGAATCGATAATCCCTCCTTCAGAACAAGAAAGTATACCTCTAGGTTTTGAACCAAAGTCTTTGGATAAAAGGACTATAGAGGAAAACCCAAAGAATCTTGAAGTGTCTTCACAAAGATAAAAAACTTCGCAGACAGAACATCCAGGGTCTGAAACAGTTTCTAAGTACAAGACACCTTTAAAACTTAATCAAATGGCTTCTCCTTTATCGTCAACTATTCCTACTGATACCCCCTAAACAATAGAAGGAACACAATTCAAAGAGTTAGGCAGCCCTATTATAGCATCGAATCCTTTACATTCAAGTTTTGAGACTCCCCATCTCGGAGCTATGTACGTAAGTGACCTTACCCCAATATCTATTGAAGAAATACCTTCCTTTGATTTCCTTTTCAGTAAAAAGAGAAAAGTTGTAGTGAAACAAGAAATGCACTTGAAAGAAGGTACATTGGTCAAAAAGCACAGGATACTTGTGGATGGACAAGATCTAGAAGAGGAGGATATTTCCACAGAGGTAGCAGGCTCTCTGGGAGATTTTTCTATGGCCAACTTGTTTTCAGTTGATAATTTGAAAGCAAGGCTGAAACAAATGAATAAAATGATAGCCCAGTTGCAAAGTCAAATAAGAAATACAAAGAAAAATATTAGAGATGAGATAAATAAAGGACTAGAACAGGCCATAGTTGCTGACAAACAAGATATTCAACTGCTCAAATCTAGTTTAGATGAGATGTATAAGAAGATGCAAGCCAGTCAAGGACAAGTCATTCAACAAGAGGATTTAGTAAGGTAGTTGCAAGATAAATTGAGTTCTATTGAAAGCCAGGTGGCAAATATAACAGTATTCCAAGCCCATGCAATGGAAGTGCATCAGAAGCTAGAGGCAGAGAAACAAAGCCTGCTTTCTAAAGTAGTGATCATTCAAAACTATTTTCGAGAAGTAATTCAATCATTAGAGAACATTGCTTTCAAAGAGAAAGAAGGTACATCAGCACGAGCCACTTTTCAAAAAGCAGTCATATTTTCTGCTAAAGAAGAAGTATCAATAACTCCTAGGTTGTCTGTCGCAAAACAAATAAGAGGAGACATACTACTAAAAACATGGGAAGCCAATATAGCTGAGAGAAAAATATTGGCCAAAGAAATTAAGGAATATTGTGAAGAGACCTTCGATGCCTTGGATAAAAAATCGCTAGGCATTGGAAAAGGTGAATGTCCTAGACTACTAGGACATATCAATGTTATAAGGCATCAACTGAACATAAAAGAGAGCTTGAATGAAGCTCAGATTGAAATTTCGCAGTTGATATAGGTCAATGTTGCACAAATGGACAAATGGCTGGTGAAGCCAAACTTATAGTTACAATCAATAAAATTTGAGGATAAAAGGATTGAGGATAGGTTGCCGAAAATTCATAGGAAGCTGTATCTGTTTGAAGCAAACGATGCGTCAGAGCCTTCACAAAGATTAACACATTTTATAAGGAGGTGCGTTGAGTGTCTTGAGCCAAGTGAAGCAAGTACTTCAAAGAAATGATGAAACAATACATGCTACTCGTTATACTAGTGTATGTAAGAAGATAAGAAAGAAACCAGTGAAACGGTTCAATTCTTTATTTTTGTAACCGTTAAATATCTAGGAGTAAGGAAAGTTCCAACCGTCTAGGGTTGAGAACCTTTGTATAAATATAATTTCAAAAGACTTAGAGAAGGATTTTTCCTGGCCGATTGTAGCAGAGAAATTTCTCCTTTACCATAATTAATACAAATGCAAACCGGAGACTCCATATTCCATCAAACCTAAGTTATGTGTTCTTCTGTTTCTTCATATTCAACATCATTTCTTATATATATTTGATGAATGTTTAACTACAACTTAGTACAACATCTACTGTGGTTATATGATTATTTAGTCATCTAATTGTTTACATATTTTCCTCTGTATTTTCAATTAGCAGATACAAGACCTATTAATTATTTAGATTGCCATATTTTATGCTTCATTAAAGGTTACTCGCCTAATTTCTTCTTCTATCACAAAGTGAGATTCTTCCATGATTGATGCCTCAAGTTGTTTGAACAACTTTATGTTTTCTTTCATCATTTTCATTATTTTCAATTTAATTCAGATACGGGAGACGACCTCGATAATTGTTATATTATTAATTTAAATTTAGGAACTTTTCTCATATAATCTAAAATATAAACAACAAACTTAAAAATGACAGATCTTTAAACCTTCTTTTTCTCCATGACTGTACCTGTTGCAAAACAACCCAACATTGAATCCGACCTCACAGATCAAACCAACATCGTGTTAACCTTGTTTAATACTATCCTAGAGACAACCAAACCCAGGTTGAACTTGAACGTTCATGGGTAGCCATTGAACAAGACATAGACATCCAAGAACGATTTGAAGCTAGACAACGAAAACTCAGAAATCAGCCATAGCTTCTTTCCTAAGAACTATTTTTCTTTTTATATATTTTAAACCCTCTTTACTTTTTTGGATGCCTAGACTTTATACTTTAAAGCTTTAAGTATAAACTCTGGAACAACATCTTTTTGACATCGTTGCCAGGGAACGAAGAAACAAAGTTATTTTTCCCTAGGAAGAACGACATTGGTAATTTTTTTCTTTGATGGTGAACAAAGATTGAATACTTTATAAGGCTATTTTCATCTTTCACTTGGTGACTCCAAGATTAATAAACTGGCTTCTAACTGAAAGAATACTAGAAAAAATCCAGATAACAAGCAGACTTTGCCTGTATCCGACCCAGAAAAAATTTTGAAATCAAGAAGACACCTTAAACAGACTGCTTCATCGACGAGTAAGATTTATCAACCTAAATTTACACAGTCGAATATTAAGGATATACTTGAAAATTCGAATGCCCCACTCCTTTGCGGAAAATCACCCATCGATAGAATTGAAATCCTAGAGCCTGGGTTGGTCTTACCTAATTTTAAAGTCGAGACTTTTTCAACTGTTTCTTTTACCAATAAAGGTAAAAGATCTATCTCACTTCCTGCCTCGATCGACGTTTCTTCACTTCCCAAAGTTCAGTTTCCAATCTCTCAGAACTTCGAAGAATATACTATTTACCTTGACTCGTCTCTTATTGTTTATCCTGTATATACTCCCTGTGAGTCCGAAGAAAGTCCCCGTTTTCCAAGTCCCTCTTTTTCAAGTTTCTTGTCCCTTGACGATTAGTTTCCCGAAGCCATCTCGCCCTGTCCAAGAACAATTGGAGGGTTACCACACCCCTTTAAAAATCCTCCTTATAATCTCCAAGTTTCATCTCCTAAGTTTTCAATGGTTGTGGCCGGAGCAGGCGGTGCCAGAGGTGCAGGAGGAGGAGGAGCCAGTCATGGACCACCTCCCCCTCCTAGGATTTTTGCTAAGGCAGCCACTAGATAAGCCCCTCTAGTACTCCCAGTTCCCCTCCATGACCTACTTGAAAATTATATGAAAAATCTACCGAAATTCACTGGGGAGAGAGACTTGACTATTGTCCAAAGCGTTCTGATGGATGTAGTTGTCGCTGACATACCCCCAAAGTATGGCATGTTGTTATCCATGTCTTGGGGTGCTAATCTTGGAGGATCCCTTCAATTGGATATGACATACGCCACAATCCCAATCTTCGAAGGACAGTTCACACACTTATATAGAGAGACGAGGTTGGCATTTACGATAAGTGATCCATTGAAACCAGAGAACTACCCTGTTTATATTGCTGATTAGGATTTAGGGAATTGTATTCTATCTATTGATGATGATATTGATGTATGTATAGAAGAAATTTGTACATAAAAATAAAAATAAAAAGAAAAAGAAAAAGAAGAAAAAACAAATAAAGATGTATATAGTTCCGGAGTTTGGAAAATGTATTTTGATGGTGCTTCATCTTGTGAAGGAGCAGGAGCTGGAGTGTTGTTTTTGGCATCCAATGATGAGTTCATTATACCTTTTTCTTATAGATTACAATGGGACATAGATTATACTAACAATGTATGTGAATATGAGGCTCTAGTTCTAGGATTAGAAGTTGCCAGAAAATTAAAAATTAAGAACTTAGAAGTCTACGGTGATGCTGAGCTGATCATAAAACAAGTTAATCATCAGTACCAGGCTAAGAACCCAAGGTTGAGATCTTATAGGAATTGTGCCTGGGATCTAATTGAGAACTTTTTCTCATCGGTTAATGTCCATTTCATTCCTAGGACTGAAAATCAATAGGCTGATTCACTGGCTAAAGCAGCCTCAACCTTTGCGCCTCCAATAGTTTTTAAACTTAAATACCATATAGAGATGAGGCACAAACCTTCCATACCGAATAACATACAACAATGGAAGGTTTTCGAGGATGATGAATAGATCAGGAATTTTTTAGAAATGGTAGATGATTTTTCCGAAACACATGTCGACCAAGAAAACCAGAATGATCCCGCTTGGATCATGCATGAAGGGGAAGATCCCCAAGAGTTTCAAGATAAGATTGTTAATCATAGTATGTGTATTTTAAAAAATAATCAAATCCCCAAAGGCCTGATACTCTTAGAGAGGTTATTTAATCATGACGATATCCCTGTGAAGTCCACTTTATAGCCTCAACCAAAAGAGGTTGAAGATTGCGATATAGGTACCAAAGAAATTCCTAGGTTGGTAAAATTATCTAAGTACCTGCCTCCTGAAATAAAAAGTAACTATGCTGAGTTTCTTAAACAATATAAAGATGTTTTTTCTTGGTCCTATGACGAATTGAGAACTTATGACACTACTATAATGGAACACAAAATTCCTCTGAAACAAGGTGTCAAACCTTTTAGGGAAAAACTCAGAAATATTAATCCTATACTACTGCCAGTGATAGAGAAAGAAGTGAAAAAAATTCTGGACGCCAAGATCATTGTCCCACTAAGATACTCCAAGTGGGTAGCAAATTTAGTTCTAGTAAGAAAGAAAAATGGCGAAATCAGACTGTGTGTAGACTTTAGGAATCTAAACAGATCATCACTCAAAGACAATTATCCATTGCCCAAAATGGATCACGTTTTAGAGAAAGTAGTAGGAGCTAACATAATGTCTATGATTGATGGTTTTTCAGGCTACAATCAAATTGCAGTCCATCAAGATGATATGGAAAAAACTGCATTCACTACCCCTTGGGGTACCTTCATGTATGACAAAATGCCCTTCGGTTTAATGAATGCAGGAGAAAATTTCCAACGAGCTATGGACATCACCTTCGTCGGCGAAAGAGATAAGTTTGTTGTTATTTACCTTGATGATCTGACCATTTTTTTTGTCTCTGAATCCCAAGAAATCACATTTTTCAATGCAAGAAGGAAAACTCTTGGGCCATATAGTGTCTAGGGATGGAATTAAAATTAAACTAAAAAGGATCAAAGCAATAGAGACTATTAACATTCCCAGGAATAGGAAAGAAATTCAGTCATTTTTAGGGAAAATAATTTTTTTGAGAAGATTCATTCTAAATTTTGCTGAAATCGTAAAATTGATTACATATATGCTTAAAAATGAAAACGAGGTAAAGTGGACAAACGAGGCTAAGGCATCATTCGAACGCATTAAGAAAGTCTTAGGTGAAGCACTAGCACTAGCGAGTCCTGATTATTTGAAAGAGTTTTTTATTTTTTCATTTGCTTCTGAGCATACTATTGCAACTGTATTGTTACAGAAAAGTGATGAGGGTTTTGAGCAGCCCATTGAAATTTTTAGTAAAAGTCTCAGAGATGCTGAGATAAAATAGGACATATTGGAAAAACAAGCTTATGCAATGGTGAAAGTTGTCAAAGCTTTTAGAACTTACGTACTACATTCAAAGATAATTTCTTATGTGCCTACTAGTTCTGTTAAAGATATACTGGTTTAACCTGACAATGATGGAAGGAGAGGCAGATGGTTAGCCAAAATTCAGGAGTTCGACCTAGAATTTAAACCAACTAAACTCATCAAAGGTCAAGGTTTGGATAAATTGTTGTCTGAATCAAATTTGAAAGCACTCGGAATAAATCATCTGCAAGAGAACGAAGTATTCTTAGAGATAGATGAACTCGATGTCACTGTGCACACAACTGAAATTCTAGAAAAATTCTCTTCAGTTTGGTACCGCGATATTGTTTCTTATTTACTAATCCTTCGGTGCCCTAGTGAACTAACCCCATCTAAAGCTAGTACATTGAATTTACACGCTATAAAATATTGTATTATAGATGGTCAATTGTATTGGAAGGATACCCTGGGTTTCTTGCTGAGCTGCTTAGTAGAACCTGAAATAGAAATGGTTATAGATGAATTCCACAAAGGAGTGTGTGGAGGACACCATGCTTGGAGAGAAACAACTTATAAAATCCTAAGATCTGGGTATTACGGGCCAAAATTATTCACTGATGTAAACACTAAAGTCTGAACTTGTAATCCTCGTCAGTTGTTTACAGGCAAGCAAAAAGTCTCGGCATTACCTTTAGCGCCAGTTAAAACTGAAGCTCCATTTCAGTAATGGGGTCTCGATTTTATTGGAGAAATCCATCCACACTCCAGTGCTCAACACAAATGGATTTTGACCGCAACAGACTATTTCACTAAATGGGTAGAAGCTATTCCTACATGAAACACAACTGATGCATTAGTGATCAACTTTCTGGAGGGAAATATCCTATCAAGATTTGGATGTCCTTGAAAAATAGTGACTGATAATGCTCAGGCCTTCAAGTCCATGGCCATGATAAGCTTTTGCCAAAAATATAATATTGTGCTAGGACACTCCACGACCTATTATACATAGAGAAATGGATTAGCTGAGTCATCTAACAAAAGCCTGATCACTATAATTAAGAAAGTACTGACCGAAAATAAGAAAGCATGGCACATGCATTTAAAGTATGCTTTATGGGCTAACAGGATAGGCACAAAAAGGTCAATCGGAATGTCTCCATTTCAGATGGTATATGGTACTGACATCATTTTACCAATAAATCTAGTGCTACCAATAATGAAACTCTGACAAGACTCATAAGAAGAACCAAATGACATTACCAAGAGGATAAATCAGCTGATTGAAGTTTAGCAAAATAGAGCAGAAGTAGATGAAAAGATATAGAAGTATCAAGATAATATGAAATCCTTATTTGACCGAAAAGCTAAAGATAGGGAATTTCTCCCTGGTGATTTGGTTATAAAATGGGAAGCCAGAAAAGAGGATGCTGGGAAACATGGTCAGTTTGATCATATCTTGTGCGGACCATACAAAATTACAACCTCTGAGGGAAAGAATGCATTTCTATTAGAAAACCTTGACGAAAAGATTCTTACTTCCCTTTTCAATGGGCGGTACCTTAAGCATTTTATGCAGTAATATGTTTCCGAACTCTCATTGTACATACCGGTTTGTTTTCATGTTTTGTTTATAGTTATGTTTCTTTCTGTAAGTCTTTATTTTTTAGTGTAAATATAAAATGTTGGTTTAAAACAAATATATATATATATATATATACAAAATAGATGAAAAATTGTAATAAGAAGGTTTCTAATCTGCTAGAGTTCTTGACACCTATCATGATTATCTTATTATAGGAGACTTGCTGACAAGCCATGAGACTAGAAACATCAGAAAGGTGACACGCATGAATGCTCACGTTAAGTGTCTCCTGAAAAAGGTAATAAACTAACAATCTATTTGGCTGGAAGTATAAAAAACTATCGAGGTATGAATTTCTGTTTTAAAAACTCAGGTTAAAATGTCCCAGGAGATGTGAAGGAGTAAGACATTAATCTCATGTTTACTAATATTAACACTAAATTTTTAATCAGAGAAACAAAAAACAACTTTCAATTATATATATATATATATATATATATATATATATATATATATATATATATATATATATATATATATATATATATATATATATATATGAAAAATAAGCAATAAAGAGAGTGTAAGGAAAAGTTCTGAGTTGAATAAGAAGCTTGATAAGAGTAAGTGTACCCACAACAAAATATCTGAAACCCCTTGCATTTCCCATGTCTATGATCAAGATTTCTCTTCACTTGGTCCTTGATATCTTCCCATAATCTTCATAAGAGAAGAAAGGTCTCACCTTAACTTTGGAAAATCATAAACTAACCTTCAAAATGAGAATAGGTAATTTTTTTATAGTTCCTCTAACTTTAGCTGAACCGGAAGTATGTCTAGGCTAATCCTAGCTCTCTTAGTCATTCTAACAGGAATAAACTGATTGGTTTCACTCAAGGAAAATCCCTGAAGAATATAATAAGAATTCCCCTTAAGAATCTCCCTGAAGCCAAAGATGTTTGAAGGTCAAGAGAGGATTAGTCCAGAGTAATTAAAGTGAGTTGACAGACCTCTGTTGCTAAATTATAAACATATTTTTTCCTCGGTATATTGCATACTGATTGATTGCCCCCACTTCATGTTTTAAAACAATACACATGGTGAAAGGAAATTCATTAAATGATTTCCCCCATCTAGTGCAAAAGAGATGATGAAAGGAAATTCATTATATGATTGCCCTCATCTCAAAATTTAAATGCTAAAATATTAATTGAAGTGGTGAAAGGAAATTCAATGTGGGAATTTGATAACTTCACTGGGGTACTGAACATGCTCGCTAGCAGTGAAGCAATTTCTACATATCTGATAGGTTGTTATACATGAATTACAAGATGCTCTGATAACTACTTCTCTTATAGGCTATATTTACATTCTAAGCTTATGGGATTCCCTAACTTAAAACATTGGAATTACTTCACCTTGATGCGAACAAGATCAAATAAAACCTGGTAGAACGTTTAAGGTTGTTTTGATTACCTTATACAAATCCGAGGTCAATTTTAGGAAAGAAAAACTATTTTAAGCCTAACTCGAGATCACAAAATGTTTTATTTTTGAAGAGTTTTCAAAGTTAAGGATGAAATCTTCAAGCCATGTTTTGTGTTTTCTCTAGAATGCGTTTCACAGAACTGTAATAATGACTCCATTTACCCAATAAAGGCACTCGGTCTACATGTTCTTCTTGTCCCACAAGGAGACGAGATCCCTAGATGGAGCCTATGTTCAAACAATTTTTTTTATTTTTTCCTAAAAACCTTAAACTAAAATAAAAATTTTGATTATGGAGCTACCCTTGGTTTTGAAAAGGGGTCAAAACATGAAAATATTTTCATGAGTTTAGGGTTTCGGGGTTCTTCTATTTACGCAGTTTGACATTTAACGACAACCCCAAAGTCCCAATACCGAAGTCACGAAAAGTAAATTTAAAAGAAGTTAAACTGAGTTAATAAGAATAATTAAGGCAGGTTGAAGGTGAATAAAGGTCTCTATTTCAAATTTCATTCTCACTTTTAGCAAATCAGCAAGTTGTATTGGAGAAAGTTTATGCCTTTTTCTCTGTAACAGGTATCCGCTTTTATCACAAGCATCATGGCGCCCAGGAAAATGATGAAGAAGAGTGATGAGGCTGGCGAAGGCTCAAATGCGAACTCAGACATTCTGTCTGATACCATACCACACGTTGTAGACTCTGTCAGGTCCTGGATGCAAATTTTTGAGATCTTGGAACACGAGGTCAGGAATTGCCCAGATGATTTTGAAGACGAAAAGAATGATAAAACTGGAACTAAACTTAGAGTTATAGTAGAGGCTGAGCTTCATAAAATAGCTACACACCCGAATCTCATGCCATACAATTATGACATGATAAACTGGGCTCTGATGAACACCGATGTGCAGACCAGGAGCATCATGAACCATCAAAAGGCCTTTGTCGGCTCTTTCAGGCTAGAACACATTCAATTAATGTACAAGCTATCCCCTGTTTCTAAATATATTTATAATGATGAATTCATAGAAGAGTTTCAACGAAAGGAGTGTACATAATTTGACCAAACCTATCCAGATATAATCAAAGCGTGGTGGGGAATTGCAACGAAATTTAGAGTTGATACCCATGGTGTTTATGCCATAACATCGTTAAATGAATATATGGTCTATATAACAATGATGTTATGTATACTATTTAGGAGGAAAATCCCTACCTATTTCTTGGTGGAATGGGTGCCAATTATACACGAGGTAGTTGAGGGATTCACCTTCAATTGGGATAAGATTCTATCAGATAACCTAACCAAGGAGATTGTTGAGTACCAAATGGAAAAGTCAAAAGGCCAATTTGCGTATTTTTATATGTCAGCGTATGTCATGGACGCTATCTGTTATATGACCCCTTTTCCATTGATGAATTGGAACTGGAACCCAACCTGTGCAGAACCCATCCATTTCTATCACTCTCAACTATGGGAAGAAAAAGTAAAATATTTCTTTTATGAAATTGGTCACTATGTAGTGATTCCTATGCACCAAATATTGTATGGTTACCCCCCCCCCCTCGTATTTCGGAGCAAATAATGGGAAACCTCAAAACAATTGCAGATTGGTTTATTGAAGATAATTTATCTTATATCAGAGTCTTTGGATGTTTGATTCCCCCTCATGCCCTCCCAAAATTTCTCCTCGACAGACTGGTGTGTAGAGAAGTGGCTTACCAAATAATAACAGGAGGCATCGTCAAAGAGTTAAAAGCAGTTCAGAAGAAATTCTAGCCAACTTTTCCTATACAGATCGAGAGGTTTTCACTGCTAAATTTTGGTCATTCCAAGGTAGAAGTTGCAACATTAGAGGACATTAAAATGGTAGATCTTGAACTCAGAAAGCATGATCCATATCAAATTGTGGGAAATCATCTAGCTCATTGCAATATGAAAACATATGATCATGAAGACTCCCCCTGTGATGACATATTTAAAGGAATTGGAGCTTATGAGGAAATATTAGACAGAGTCCAAGCGTTACCTTCTGATCTACAGGCCAACTTTCTCGTTTTCCAAAAGCACAGATGAGATGGGTTGCCCAAGATACTTTGGGGAGAATCGATAATGCCTCCTCATAACAAGAAAGTATACCTCCAGGTTTTGAGCCAAAGTCTTTGGATAAAAGGACTACAGAGGAAAACCCAAAGAATCCTGAAGTGTCTTCAAAAAGATAATAAACTTCCCAGACATAACATCCAGGGTCTAAAACAGTTTCTAAGTACGAGACACCATTAAAACCGAATCAAATGGCTTCTCCTTTATCGTCAACTATTCCTGCTGATACCCCCAAAATAGCAGAAGGAACACAATTCACAGAGTTAGGCAGACCTATTACAGCATTGACTCCTTTACAGTCAAGTTTTGGGACTCCCCATCTCAGAGCTATGTACACAAGTGACCTTAAACCAATCTCTATTGAAGAAATACCTTCCTCTGACTTCTTTTTTAGTAAAAAGAGAAAAGATGTAGTGAAACAAGACATACACCTGAAATAAGGAACATTGGTCAAAAAGCACATGATACTTGTGGATGGACAAAATCTAGAAGAGGAGGATTTTTCCACAGAGGTAGCAGGCTCTCTAGGAGATTTCTCTACGACCAACTTGTTTTCAGTTGATAATTTGAAAGCAAGTCTGAAACAAAGGAATCAAATGATAGCCTAGTTGCAAAGTCAAATAATAAATACAGAGAAAAATATTAGAGATGAGATAAATAAAGGACTGGAACAGGCCAGAGCTGCTGACAAACAGGAGATTCAACTGCTCAAGTCCAGTTTAGATGAGATGTATAAGAATATGCAAGCCAATAAAGGACATTCCATTCAGCAAGAGGAATTAGTAAGGCAGTTGCAAGATAAATTGAGTTCTATTGAAAGCCAGGTGGAAAATATAACGATATTCCAAGCCCAGGCACTAGAAGTGCATCAGAAGCTGGAGGCAGAAAAACAAAGTCTTTTTTCTAAAGTAGAGTTCATTCAAAACTATTTTTGGGAAGTAACTCAATCATTAGAGAACATTTCTTTCAAAGAGAAAGAGGCTACAAAAACCCAGACCGCTTTTCAAAAAGCAGTCATATTTTCGGCTAAAGAAGAAGTATCAGTAACTCCTAGGTTGTCTGTCACAAAACAAATAAGAGGAGACATGCTACTAAAAACATGGGAAGCCAATATAGCTGAGAGAAAAAGATTGGCCAAATAAATTAAGGAATATTGTGAAGAGACCTTCGATGCGCTGGATAAAAAATCGCTAGGCATTGGAAAAGGCGATTGTCCTGGACTACTAGGACAGATCAATGTTATAAGGCATCAACTGAACATAAAAGAGAGCTTGAATGAAGCTCAGATTGAAATTTTGTAGTTGATACAGGTCAATGTTGCACAAATGGACAAATGGCTAGTGAAACCAAACTTATAGTTACAATCAATAAAATTTGAGGATAAAAGGATTGAGGACAGGTTGTTGAAAATTCATAGGAAGTTGTATCTGTTTGAATCGAAGGATGTGTCAAAGCCTTCACAAAGATTAGCATAATTTATAAGGAGGTGCATCAAGTGTCTTGAGCCAAGTGAAACACATACTTCAAAGAAACGATGAAACGATACATGCTCCTTGTTATACCAGTGTATGTAAGAAGATAGGAAAGAAACCAGTGAAATAGTTCGAGTCTTTATTTTTGTAACCGTTAAATATCTAGGAGTAAGGAAAGTTCCAACTGTCTAGGGTTGAGAACCTTTGTATAAATATAATTTCAAAAGACTTAGAGAAGGATTTTTCTTGGCCAATTGTAGCAGAGAAATTTCTCCTTTACCAGAATTAATACAAATGCAAACCAGAGACTCCATATTCCGTCAAACCTGAGTTATGTGTTCTTTTGTTTCTTCATATTCAACATCATTTCTTATATATCTTTGATCAATGTTTAACTACAACTTAGTACAACATCTACTGTGGTTATATGCTTATTTAGTCATCTGATTGTTTACAATTTTTCCTTTGTATTTTCTATTAGCAGATACAAGACCTATGAATTATTTAGATTGCCATATTTTATGCTTCATTAAAGGTTACTCCTCTAATTTCTTCTTCTGTCACAAAGTGAGATTCTTCCATGATTGATTCCTCACATTGTTTGAACAACTTTATGTTTTCTTTCATCATTTTCATTATTTTCAATTTAACTCAGATATGGGAGACGACCTCTAAAATTGTTATATTATTAATTTAAATTTAGGAACTTTTCTCATATAATCTAAAACAGAAACAACAAACTTAAAAATGACAGATCTTTAATTCTTCTTTTTCTCCATGGCTATACTTGATGCAAGACATCCCAACATTGAACCCGACCTCATAGATCAAACCAACATCACATTAACCTTGTTTAATACTATCCCTAGAGACAACCACCACCTGGGTTGAACTTGAATGTTCATGGGCATCCATTGAATAGGACATAGACATCCAGGAACGATTTGAAGCTAGACAAAGACAACTCATAAATCAGCCATAGATTCTTTCCTAAGAAATATTTTTCTTTTTATATATTTTAAACCCTCTTTACTTTTTCGGATGCCTAGACTTTATACTTTAAAGCCTTAAATATAAACTCTGGAACAACAAAAAGTGATACTAGTTTGTAATGAACTTGTTGGATGGAGTCCTCATGCACAATTCTAGCATCATGAAATACAATGACTCCACTCAATCATCCTCACTAGTCATTGGATCTACTTCCTTTGAACATCTGCTAGAAGCTGCAGAGCCTCCTTCTCACCAAAGAGTGGAACCAATCTCGGCTCAAGGAAATGCGCAGGCAGTGGAAATAATTGGGAACATTATCTAGCCTTTGATGAAGAACATCTGACGCAAAGACCAAATATGTTCCTCTCCACCTCTCAAGATGCTTAGCCATCCTCCCAAGGAAAGTCAGAAAAACTCATCGAGTGGAGGAGCTTATGGTTGTCCAGTAATTAAAGAGCACCTTGATGAAACAATTTCCAACTTTCCCCACAATTAGCTCTAGTTTTTATGTCTTATGCTTCTCCTGTTTTTTTTTTTTGGTTTTACCGAGTTCTCAGGTTATACAACACAACTCATGTTTTTTTTATGCTATTTTCCTGGTTTCCCTTACATGGGAAGGATTTTTGATAGAACATTATATGTCTGATTTCCCTTGTATGGGAAGTTTTTTCTTTGGGTTTATAGTTTTAACTTTTGTTGGTCAAGAATGGGGGCTATCTACTCACAGGTTTCCCTGAATTTTTAGCTTTTTCATACACACAATCTTTTTGTATATTAATGAATTCTAGCACTATGGAATTTACAAAAAAATAAAATTTTAGAACTGAAAATTACTTCCTACTGATTCAACAATAACCCTAGCTGTTGTCACTGAACAATTTACACTGAAATTATTGACGAAAAATTATAGCAGTGAAAACAATCAAGATCATAGATGAATTATCAATGCGCATGAGACACAAATTTTTTGTTTTGTAACTTTTTCAAACTCAAAGGTTCTAAGGGAAAAAACCAACTGCCCTCCTAGTTGACAGAGCTGACACAACGAACACAAAATTTACCAAAAGTTTTCAGGACAACCTTGTCCTCTGAAAACTACAAATCAAAAGACCAATCTTAGTAAAATGTATTGCAGCTTCCAATACCTACAACTAAAAAATCACCACTTATTGTAGCAACCGAACTGCCACTTGCGGCTACAGAATCACCACTTCCTGTAGCAACCGAACTGCCACCTGTGGATACAAAATCACCACTTCCTATATAATTTGAACTGCCACCTGTGGCTACAAAATCACCACTTCTTGTAGCAACCGAACTGCCACTTGTGGTTGCAGAACTGCCAATTCTTGTAGCAACCAAACTACCACCTACGAATACATAACTGCCAATTCCTATAGCAACTAAAATTCCACTTGCAACTACAGAACTGCCAATTCCTATAGTAACCAAAATGCCACCCGCAACTACAGAATCACTACTTCCTATGGAAACCGAACTGCCACTTGTAGCTATAGAATCACCACTTCCTATAGAAACCGAATTGACACTTGAAGCTACAAAATCACCACTTCATGTACCAACCTAAATGAAACTTCTATCTGCATCTACATAATCACCACTTTATGTATCAACCGAACTACCATCTGCGATTGCAGAACCATAAATTCTTGTAGCTACATAATCACTGGTGACTATAGAATCACCATGCCTCCTAGCACAAGTGTTTACTCACTTATGCTAACACCATTATGTCACCATGAGATTTGTCACAATATCTCCTCTCCTTATATAGGAGTCTAATGAGTGAGTTTAGGAAGCCCTATCCTCGTACCAAGGGTGTTTTCATTGAAACAAAAGGAAGATCTAGTTCCAATGAAGATTCCCACATGCCTGACACCATGGCCCTTTGTGGGAATGCCTCATGATGCTACAAAAGCATCAACACTCCCTCTTAGCAAGGGATTCATTCCATACTCCATCACCATGAAGTATCTATGTCTCCCATATGGGGTTTTCTACCATACTTTCACTCCTATCCTCTTGATTGGCTGCTCCCTCTGTCACCGAAGTAAAACATGCTCTCTAATCCTCTTGTCTAAATGCATCCTCAGTAACTGAAGAAAATAATGTTGTCCAGTCCTTCTATCCGGTCGCTCCCTCAGTCACTGGGGAAAATTCTGCTGTAACAAATGGGTCCTCCATGGAGGATACACTTCTCTTAGAAGCCTCTTGCTTCAAAGCCTCCATCCTATCCTCCTCAACCCATGACACCTATTTGGAAGATTCCTCTCTTCCACCTTTACTTGAAGGTAGACTCCCTCTAGATGAGTGATGCTCCCTATGAGCCTACTGACTCCCTTTGAAGTCCAACTTCCTATGAACAATCCTAGGAGGATGATCCTCCCTACTGGATCCTGAGGGCCGACTCCCTATGAACTATGGATTCTTCTCAGCTTGTACCACTAGTGGAGCTATTTTATCCCTCTCATTTTTCTCTCTAGTACTGCTGGTCATAACTCGCATAAGTTGGCCCCTCAACCTATATATGTTTCCCTCTCTAACTCCAAGAACCACCACTTATATGAAGCTAGATCGTTTGGGCACAAAAAACACCTGTCCATATCGAAACACCATATGGTATCCCTTCTTCTCAATATTTGAGATTGAGAGAACACTCCTCCTGAGTTATGGCACCCATAACACATTTGAAACCCTTATCACTTCTCTTGACTCCAACCATAATGATATTGTACCAGATCCTCGTACTACATGCTTGGTCCCCATAACAAGATATGCACACAAATATGAGCCAGTATCTGTGAAGTTGTCAAACAACCCTCATGCACATGTCATATGGCAAGAGTTTCCGCTATCCACCAACCAAGTACCACTACTGGAAACTGTACCTGGAAGGGTAGAGACCAACAAGATATCCATCTGAAACCTGTCTACAACCTCGCCAACCTCTGTTGTTGATGCCTGATGCCTTCTTCCCTTTTCCTTCTGGTGTGGACACTGTGAAGCATAATGACCATAACAATGACATTCAAAACATATGATCTTACCAATATCCTTCTTCCACCTCAGTTCTAGAGATGATTCTCTCTCAAGAGAAGCCCTTCTGCGAGGAGAACCTCTTCTTCCCTTCCTAATGTGGGATGCAAAGGCCTGGTTCTCATCACTTCTACTCTTCACTAAACCATCCAAACCATCCATGGACTCTAACTGAGTCTCCTCCTGGATACAATTAGTTTGTATCCTATCAAACCATGGAAATGTATCTTGTGCACAAATTCCATGCAAAAATGGTTCCCAAGACCTAAGAAGACGTCTAAATGTGACATTTACCAACTCAACATCCCGAGCCTTATCACCGATGGCCACAATCTGATATCATATTGGTGTAATATTCATAAGATAGTTCACAATTGTTTCCTCACTAGAAATATTAACAATTTAAAGCTGGTGCTTCAAATGTAACTTCCTGGCTCTATTCTCATTTTGGTATAGACCCAACAAAGCATCATACATTCCTTTGGCATATGTCTTCTCAACAATGTGAGGTATAAAGTGATCCTTCACGGATTCTAGAAACACCTACTTGGCCTTTACCTCCTTCTTCTTATGAGATGTCAATTCCTGCGAGTCAGTGGGACTTGGAACCACCCCCTCAACATACTCTTTGAGGTCATTCTCCTCCAATAGAAAAAGAACCCTGGCCTTCCAAACCCAGAAATTTGTTTCCCCTTCCAACCTGTGCTCAATCTTTAAAGTGTTCACCATTATGACCTACCCAGAACAAGAACAATAATATGCAAGTTTGCAATAGAAAAATGTGTCTCAAGATGATACCCTTCTCTTCAAGGCCTCATCTCTAAAACCATGTCAATTTTCACAAGCAACTCTATGTGACTAATTTTATATTTGAAAATTACTTCTTAGTGATCAAACAATCAACCCTAGTTGTTATCATTGAAATTTTCCACTGAAATTATTGAATGGAAAATTATAGTAGTGGAAACAATCAAGATCAAAGATGAATCATCAATGCACATGAAGCACCAAATTTTTGTTATGTAACTTTGTTAAACTTGGAAATTCCAAGGAAAAAAACCATCCCTCCCCTCTGACACAAAATTTAGCAAAAAAATGAGAACAACCTTGTCCTATGAAAACCATAAATCAATGAAACAACCTCAACAAAATATGCTACAACTGCCAATACCTATATCTATTGAACTGCCACCTGCAACTACAAAACCATCACTTCTTGTAGCAACTGAACCGCCACCCGCGGCTACAAAATCACCACTTCCTTTAGCAACCAAACTTCCACCTATGACTACATAACCACTGATTCTTGTAACAACCAAACTTCCATCTGTGGCTACAAAATCGCCAATTCCTGTAGAAATTGAACTAGCACTTTTAGCTACAGAATCGTTACCCTATAGCAACCGAACTGACACTTGCGGCTACATAATCACCACTTTCTGTAGCAACTGAATGCTACTTGCGGCTACATAACTGTCAATTCTTGTAGCTACAAAATCACTTACGACTATAGAATCACCATGCCTCCTAGTACAAGTGATTACTCACTTATGCTAACTCCATTATGTCACCATGAGATTTGACACAATATCTCCTCTCATTATATAGGAGTCTAATGAGTGAGTTTAGGAACCCCTTCTAAAATCTACAATTAATTAGAATATTTTATTCCTCTTTGTGGGTGTGAAACTCCAACACAAACCCACAAAGCCCATCAACTTTCCCATGAGGCCCTATCCTCACTCCAAGGGAATTTTCACTGAAAATAAAGAATGATCTGGTGCCAATGAATATTCCCACATGCTTGACACCATGGCCCCTTGTTGGAATGCCTCCTGATGCTACAAAATCATCAACAATTGGTAAATCATGTTGTCTAATAAATTAATAAAAACATTGTCCACATCAACATGACGACAAAGTAGTAGAATGAGCACCATATATCTACATCTATGTAGTTGTAGTTTATGAAATCTTACTTCTAGATCTCATTAATATCAAACAATTGAAGACATCAAAATAGAAAAAACAATATCCAGTTACAATTATCACTTGTGGATAATATATCACAATAGAATTAACACTATATATATCTTCTATGTATTCTAAGTAATTGTATGTTATGATTTATTTATTTAGTTATAAATGGAAACAATTATTATGATTTATTTATTTAGTAATTGTATGTAATGAATGTCGACTAATTTATTATATCTTGTAGCAACCGAACTGACACTTGCAGCTACAGAATCACCACTTTCTGTAGCAATCGAATTACCACCTACGACTACATAACTGTCAATTCTTGTAGCTACAAAATCACTTGCGACTACAGAATCACCATGCCTCCTAACACAAGACCTGTTCACTCACTTATGCTAACTCCATTATGTCACCATGAAATTTGTCACAATCTCTCCTCTCCTTATATAGGAGTCTAATGAGCGAGTTTAGGAACCCCTTCTAAACTCTACAATTAATTAGAATATTTTATTCCTCTTTGTGGGTGTGAAACTCCAACACAAACCCACAAAGCCCATCAACTTTCCCATGAGGTCCTATCCTCACTCAAAGGGAATTTTCACTGAAAATAAAGGATGATCTGGTGCCAATGAATATTCCCACATGCTTGACACCATGCCCCCTTGTTGGAATGCCTCCCGATGCCACAAAATCATCAACAATTGGTAAATCATGTTGTCTAATAAATTGAAAAAAACATTATCCATATCAACATGACCATAAAGTAGTAGAATAAGCACCATATATCTACGTCTATGTAGTTGTAGTTTATGAAAACTTCCTTCTAAATCTCATTAATATTAAACAATTGAAAACATCAAAATAGAAAAAACGATATCTAGTTACAATTATCACTCGTAGATAATATATCACAATAAAATTAACATTATAATATCTTCTATGTATTCTAAGTAATTAACATTATAATATCTTCTATGTATTCTAAATAATTGTATGCTATGACTTATTTATTTTGTTATAAATGAAAACATTTATTATGATTTATTTATTTAGTAATTGTATGTTATAAAGGTCGACTAATTTATTATTTTTAATTAAAAAAAAACACATTCCTTTAGGTTTCAGACCGTTAGATGACCAAAAACTATTAAAAAAAAAAACTACTTTAACCCTCAACACAAATTGGGAATCACAATTCTTCAAATTTTAAAATCACATAGTAAGTCAGCAAATTATAACCTTTATAAAAAGTTAGGAATTGTGATTCATAAAGACAAATACCTTTGTCAATTATAATTACTCATTTACAAATTGTAGTTCGAAACCCAAATAAATAAGAAAGCAGGGGAAACTTAAAAATGAGAATTCAATTATAACTACTCCTTTACGAATTGTAGTTCGAAACCCAAAAGAATTAGAAACTTAAATAAGAAAGTATTGGAAACTTAAATGAGGATTCTATTGTTTCCCGTAGAATGAGTATATAATTTAAATGGATACAAAATATGGCTGAATGAATTGATTTTAGAGTGTAACACATCAAATTGAAGATAACTTTGACCATGTAATATTATTTCTATATATGTTGAAAATTATGTTACATCCTTACATCATATCATTATGTTACATCCTTACATCTAGTAACCATATTTATAGTGGTATTTATTGTGAATTTTGAATACTTTGACCATGTTATATTTTTGAATATATGTTAAAAATTATGTTACATCCTTGTATCATATCGCTAAGCATCTTTATAGTGGTACACAATAATCATATTTACTTATAGTGCTACACAATAATCATATTTACTTACTTATAGTGGTACACAATAACCATATTTACTTAAAAGAATATGTTACATCCTTGCATCATATAAGCATTTATATAGTGGTACACAATAACCATATTTACTTATTGTGAATTTTGAATAATTCTTTGATTATGTTGTATTTCTATATATGTTGAAAACTTTGTTACATACCTTATACACCTTAAATTAAATTGTAGTAATTTTAAATTTGATTTTTTTCTTTTAGTTATTATGAATTATGTTGAAAACTATGTTACATACCTTATACACTTTAAATTAAATTGTAGTAATTTTAAATTTGATTTTTTTCTTTTAGCTATTATGAATTATGTTGAAAACTATGTTACATACCTTATACATCTTAAATTAAATTGTAGTAATTTTAAATTTGATTTTTTTTTAGTATGAATTGAATTTTGAATAAGATTATTTTAAAACTTTCTTACAATATTATGAGGTTTTCATATATGCATAATTATAATTTTTAATAGTATTTTGTTAATTGATAAATAAAGTAAATTATAATTTTTAGTTAAAAAAATTAAAAATATGAAATAAAGGAAAAATTAAAAAATGACATAACCTAAAACAATATGGTGTGTTGATTTGATTGAAGATACAATGAAAAAAGATTTAGTACAATCAATATTAATTTTAGTAATGAATCTTAAAAGTTGAAATCTAAATTCTTTTATTTTCTTTGGTGTGAATATAAGCAAAATTATGAAGAACATATAAGGTTGGAGAAATAAACTATTAATAGTGGAAATGTTACATCACACTCCATTACATGCTTAAATGGCCTCCTTCACCTCAATTATATATGAGAGAGTGAGAGTAGAACAATTCCCATAATGCATGTGGGATAAATTAGTCTAATTTTATAAAATTCCATAGGCATGTAAAATACTAAGACTTCCTGGGTGGTCACCCATCCCAGTTCTACTCTAGCCCAAGCATGCTTAACTACGAAGTTGAAATGGGATCTGATGCATTAACGCTATGATGTAAGAAAGTACTTAATACCACTATGAATCATTACATGATGTCTATAATTAACAAATGAAGATGGAATTACATTCCATTCCCCATCAAAAGGTTGAATATCACGGTTTATCAAAACCATATGCTTGAAATGTTAGTTCAGTGGAAAACATGGATGGCAACCAAGATCCACCTGGATCATTCCTCCCCCCTTAGGAAACAATGGTCCCCATTGTGTCAAGTTCCCTCGAGAGATGGAGAAACTTCTATTGAATCTGAACCTTGGTGAGTTGCTTGCCTTTTTGAAGTAGATGTCCTACTTGTACTTTTCCTGTGGAAGTCTGTCATGAACCTGTTGGAGGTGCCAGATCCGTTCAACATATCTAGCTGCACGATCTACCTTGGTCTGAGTGTGGGAGGACTCTATTGGTGAATATGAAACAAGAACAACTATATAAATATGTTGGGGTAATGTTTGGAACCTCAAGCACACCTGAAAAGGGTCGTGGCCAATAGAACTATGTTGAACATATGGAAGAATATCATTCTCTTTGTGCTCCTATATAATCTTGTTGACTTGCTTCTGTGGGATAGAAAAATCTTGGGCTAAAGCTGTAGTGGTCACACTAATCTTCTTTTCACCGCATGACTAGATCATTAAGAGGGAAAAATTTGTGGTCTGAGATATTAATTTGCGACATTTTTTTTCTGAGATCAATGAAGTGGCAGTAGTTGGAGCTGCCTCTGGTACCCTATAGGGATGACCTCCAAAAGTAACAATGACATTGTGGGGCCAAGAGTCATAGATAGTGTGACATTTCCACATATATGGTTTTCCTAAAAGGACATCACAGACTTCAAGTGGAGAAACATCACACACTAACTCATCCTTGAAGGGCTTGATGCCATAGGACAAGTGACACTATTGGATGACACAAATGTCTCGTCCCCAGCTCAACCATCCGATGGTGTCTGGTTGGGGGTGTGGCATTGTTGGCAACTTCAATATCTTGACAACCTTGGCTGAGATCAGGTTCTTCTAACTCCCACTGTCAATGATGAAATTCAATGGAGTCCCATTAACCCACATCTGTGAGTGGAAGAGGAACTTTCCCTCCTCAATATCATCTGGTTCTTTTGGTTTTATTGTTTTGGTTGCGATGGTAGAAGTGGGTTCTGCATCGATGATCTGTTTCCATTTATTGTTCTTTGAATCAGAGTCCAATTCATCTTTTGATTCCTTTTCTTTGAGCTTGAAAATCAATGACGATTTTGAGCCAAATTCATCGATGTTGTGCTAGGGGTTGTTGTGGAAATCACACCACTTTCTGATGCCTTTCTTAGGCTTCCTGTTACCCTTCTTTTCCTGCGTCTTGGATTGGCTCTCTTTAGGTTGGAATTCCTTTTTCTGTCCTTGGTTTTGTGAGTTAGGGTTGCCTTTGCCACGATTTTGTTGTGGTGTATTTTCAAATACGAACTCCCACTTACTCTGCTACTTGAATTTTTTCTGAATTTTGACTGCATATTGATAAGCAACTAACAGTGAGGATATGTCCAAGAAATCCATCTTTGTTTCAATGTACCTGTGCAGACCACTGCGATACTTCAAAACTAGGTGCCACTCAGATTCTTTGATACCCAACTTTGAGCACAAGGTATGAAAGATGTTAGTGTACTCTGACACCATCTGATCTCTTTTCAACATGGTAGAAATCCTCCTTTAAGGCATATAAAAAGGTCTCCCAAGTGGGTTCTCTTCTAAATGGTTTAGATTCATTCGTGGTGTACATATCCTAGTAACCTTCCCACCAAGCTCTGACATGGGGAAAGGATTTAAGGATTTCGAAGGTGATATTTTCACTGTCGGAAAATTCTTGGACAAATTAATAACCTTCTAGCAAATTCAACCATTTTTCTAGAGCATCTGCATCTATCTGGCCTTCAAATAAGGGGATATCAAAATTGACTTGTACCTTGAAGGGTATCGCACTTGAGAAATGGATACTTGTTGAAGATTCCTCGGTTGTCGCCATCGGTAGTCTTTGAAGGATCTAAGCAACATTCTCCAACATCTCGTTCCTTTGTCGCACGATGGATTCCTCAAGCAACGTCTTGAAATGATCTCCTTCTTTGTCATCTCTCTTTTCTTCCACCATGGGAGGTCTCTTGGGCTAGTAAGAGCAATTTTCCTCAAGCGAAACTAGATCGAGACCCAACTCTCTATACCCTGACCTTGTCGAGGAATTTCTCTGAGAAACGACAAGAAGTAAAATTCTCTGATACCATTGATATAGATTATCTTGAGAACAAAATGAGACAAAAAAAAAATATAGCAGAGAACACAAAAATACAGTGAAACCCAATTTCTATTAATGAATAAGATAGAAAAACATTGTAGAACAAAAACTGGTAGAATGGGGTAGCTCATCTCTGAAAATAAATAGATGTTAGCTACGCTTCATTCGCAACAAGCTTTACATCACACTCCATTGCATGCTTAAAGGGCATCCTTCACCTCAATTATATATGAGAGAGTGAGAGGAGAACAATTCCCATGATGCATGTGGGATAAATTAGTCCACGTTTATAAAATTCTATAGGTATGTAAAATACTAGGACTTCTCGGGTGGTTACCCATCCCAATACTACTCTAGCCCGAGCACGCTTAACTGTAGAGTTCAAATGGGATCCTGTGCATTAACACTATATTGTAAGCATGTACATAAGACCACTAGGAAACCATTACATGATGTCTGTAATTAACAAATGAAGATGGAATTCCATTCCATTCCCCATCAAAAGGGTGAATATCATGGTCAATCAAAACCATATGTTTGAAATGTTGATTCAGTGGAAAATGTGGATGGCCACCAAGATCCACCTGGATCAGGAAAACATGAGGGATAGGGTATGGTCTTCGTTGCAATATATTAAGCTCAAGGTTTGAATAATTTTCAAATTCAACTTCCTTTTTGACATGATTTATATAAAAAGATGGGAAATCTAGCAAGTGGGTAAAAAAATGATGAATACAATTTGAGATTGTTCATTATTTGATCAATGTGTACTTTATTATATGCACCCTGTTAATTTCTTAATATTCACATTCTTCATCATTGAGCATTGTTACTTTATTACTATTCACTTTAATCCTTATTTATATTTTGAAATGACCTTTTTGAAATGCAATTTTTTTTTTTTTTCTCTGAAAAGGGTTTACACCTTGAGGAATTGATCCATCTTGACCCTTGATAGATCCATACTTAAGATGGATTTAATTATAAATTTATAAATTGCTTTATTTTCCATCATCCACTTTACATTCATAAATTTATGAAAAAAATCTTGTGAACTTCTTTGATGGTAGAAAAAAATACCAAAAAAAAATATAATTAAGATTTTACTCTTAAATAAAGTGAAGTTTATTTTCTTTTAAACATTAAAATCTCAAAATGTCAATATTTGAAATAAATACACAAATCAAGCTTTGCATTTCATTTTAAAATATGAAATACAAAGCTTGGAAGAGAGTGAAACAACTCTTGTGGCAGTGATATTTCAATCGGTGAAGATTAGATTAGTAGTATGGAGAAGATGCTATATGTTATTATGTAATGTATAAGTTTATTAACTTTTAAGTTATATATATATATATATATATATATATATATATATATATATATATATATATATATATATATATATATATATATATATATATATCATTTTTGTTATATATTTATGTATTTTAGTTGATTAAGATTATATTATTAGTAAGGAGAAGATGTTATTAATATACAAATTATTATTAAATTAAGTGAAAAATAAATAAATAAGAAATAATAACTAAAATAAATTATATATATATGGTAATGGACATATTAATTTGCTATATATTTATTTATAGGTAATTTTTGCTATATATTTATTTATAAGTAATTTTTGTTGGTTTAATGAAAAAGAAAGAAAATGCATATAACTTTTTAGGATTAGGATCATGCTTCTATAAATTGTCACTATAAGCAAAAACCTATGCTTCATTCAATCGGATATGGAGGGCAGTCAATGTTTCTTTCCAAAGAAACCTTTTGAGTAGGCGGTTTTGGAGAGGAATGTGGAGGAGTTGAGTTAGTGGAGTATGAAGGATGGCATTTAGATATTCATGATAGGGTTAAGATTGTAATGCAAAGTTAAATTACAAATCTTGCATGACATTGAAAAAACTCGTGTGGTAGTGGCATATTTAATAAGATTAAATAAGATTAAACATTATTAGTGGTTAATTAAATGTTTGATAGAATTAATTAATTGATGAATAAAATTAATTTTTTTTCAATTTTTTATTTTATTTTTTATATTTTTTTACAAAAAATTATGTTAAAAAAAATTTACAATATAGAAAAAATGTTATTATGTAATATATTTTAAGTGATTGTACCAAAAAAATATTTTAAAATTAAATTAAATAATAAAAAAGTAAATAACATGTTATATATATATATATATATATATATATATATATAACGTTTTAGGATTTTGCTTTTATAAATTGTGAGTATAAGAAAAAATCTATGCTTTATTTTATTGAATCAAGTATGGAGGAAACTCATTGACTCTTTCCAAAGAAACCTTTTGAGTAGGTGGTTTCCGAGAGGAATGTGGAGGAGTTGAAGTTAGTGGAGTGCTAATGATGGCATTTATATATTCATGATATGGTTAAGATTGTAATGCAAAGTTGAATTATGTAAGGGTAGGCTAAATGTTTCCTTAGAAATAAATTTCTTAAAAGCTTTTACGATCAAATTAAAACTCAATAAATCTAAATGTTTATTCTTATTTAAGTTTTGACAAAAATATTAAATAATTTGAAGAAAATAAATATTGTCTAAGTGTGCTAGGTTTTTATAATTATTTATAATACGTTTATTCTTATTTAAGTTTTGACAAAAATATTAAATAATTTGAAGAAAATAAATATTGTCTAAGTGTGTTAGGTTTTTACAGTTATTTATAATGCTATAGAATTTTTTTGGATTCAAATTATATGTGAAGTTTTGAAAAGAGTGATGAGGTTGTAAATATAAGAGGGAGATGTTGAGTGACCATTAGCAGGAAAGATGAGGTAATTGGTAGAATTGAGTAAAAAGATGGAATGTAATAGATTATGATAATAAGGTAGACTGCAATAAATTAATTATAAGTATTAATAAGAAATTAATATTAGGTAGGAAAATTAATAATAGATATTAATAAAGTATTAAATTATAATAATAGGGTATTAATTAAAGGTGGAAAACAAATAAATGAAAAACAGTGAAGATTAGGTATTTAGTTATAGGGTAATAATTAAAGAGAGAAAGAAAGAGATTAATAATAGATATTATTGAAGTATTAAATTATATTGAGTAAAGGTGGAAAGGAGATTGCTAGTGATGATCGAAATTATAAGATCATTAAAGAAAGAAAGGGTTAAATTATAATAATAAGGTAATTGTTAGCATTGAGAGTCACAATTAGACGGTTGTAAGTGTAATCCTAGTACCCATTAGAATGTTTAGAGTTGGATGAGTGATTATATTAAAAAAATGGATCAAACTGATAAGGTTCAAAGCCTGATCTAATGCACAAAATTCCAAAGACTATATTCCAGCAAAAAGGGCTATCATAATCTCCAACCAACACATATTTGAAAGATGAATAGAAGAAAATGCAGAAAAACATCAAGATGAACAATCAATTTCACATCAGGCTTGATTGACACATTCATATGGCTGAAATTTCATTAATTAGGATCCTTCTAATCAAGAAATACAGATTTCCTCCAAGAAGTCATCCACTACATAACCCTGCTAACAAATCTGTTGATAAATCCTTTATCAATCAGTATTCCATTAGAGAAAGAAGACAAAGAAAATGCATAAATAAAGGAGCACAAGATGATCTTTGACTACACAAGGATCCTCCATCCAGATATATAGAGTCCGAGAGTTTACAAAATAGTAACAATCTTTTCCCTATCACTCCAACCCTTTCCTTATCAAAATCCACTTCCATATATAGGGAATCATCTCCAACTACGCTAAGGAGGTCGAAACCAAAGAGATGCATAGGATCCTCCTCCAGTTAGGAGTCTTGTTACAAAAGATTCGAACAAAAACCTAACAAATTCCTATTTTTTGGGATCTTGTCTATTGAGATAAATGCCTTTTGAAACAAGTCATGCTGCTTGATCTGGAGATGGAACACATGTTCCTCATGTCCAACTAACTCCTAGGATACCATTTGAACCTTCCCTGACAGTTGGAAACCTCTAAACAAGGTAGATATCCAACAACTACGCAAAACAAAGAGTTTGCAGCACCAGTCTGCAGCGCCAACCCAAACATAGCTTGGGAACTTCGAGGAGGTTGTTAGTTGATGTTATGACATAATCCCTAGAGAATTGGTTAAATTGTAGGATTTGAAAACCATAAATCCTCCTTGACATGATCCTATAATTGCAATGATGAAAAAATTGAAATCATGAAGTACTTAGAGTACACTGCAAACTCTCCTAGTGAGTTGGCATCACATCAAACCATTTTAAATTGACACTTGAATGGATTTATAGTGACAAAGGGGAGAGTTTGAGTACAACTTGGGTGTATGACATGTCAAGGAAATGATGTAAAAAACCAAATGTATGACTCATGGGGCTTCTTACCTTGTCATGACAACAATCATGTAGCTCAAACTTTAGACCAAGGCTAGACATAACCTTATTCATTTTGAAACCAAATATAACTTTATGATTACAACTTAAAGACTCAAAACCTATGTCCTATAAACCTTATGACTCGAAAAACAAAACCAAGGTGAATTCTTTGACCCATACAATCTTATGTGTTAACAGTAATAATTGAAGGTAGATAATGAAATAAATAAATTAATTATAGGTGTTAATAATAAATAAATAATAGATAAGAAATTAATAAAACTTATTAAAAAAGGGGGCAAATTAGAGGTGGAAAAAGCCATGAGGATTAGGTAATTGGTTATAGGGTAATAATTAAAGAGAGAGAAATAAATATATTAATAATAGATATTAATGAAGTATTAAATTATATTGAGTAAAGGTAGAAAGGAAGCGGTTAGTGATGACCCAAAATATAAGAATCAATTAGTAAGATTAGGTAATTAGTAAAGGTCAATTTAAACGGAAAGAAAAATAAAATATTAAGAGTAGATCAATTAAGTATTAAGAAGACATTTTGGGAGGTATTAGAAAAATCATAAGAAAAATACACCGAGGGAAAGAGGTTAAGGAAAGGATAAAAAGATAAATGAGTTGAAGCAGTGAAGTGGTTATAACTAAGGGAAAAAAATGGAACTAGATATGAAAAGGTCGTGGAGTTTGGGGGAAGCATGAAATCAAGAGGAGAAGGTAAAAGTGATGCCAACAAGTTAAAAGGGTTAAGATGGAACAAATAGATTAGGAACAAAAAAGGGGGGGAAAGACTAAAGAGGACCAAGTCAAGAATCAAAGGTAGGACGGGGAAAATAATCGAAACGTAAAGGAAAAGTAAATCTAAGGGGAAGAACAAAAAAGGTGGGAGAGGGAAATGACTGCAAGGACAAAGAGACATGCAGAAAAATATGGGGCTGAGAGGGAGGTAGACTATTAGTTCAGGTGATGAATGGTAGGTTTCTAGGATTGGCTAAGCTTGTAGCCATCTTCGCGATTAAATTTGTTTGGATTTATTTATTTATTTCAAGGGATTATCAAATGAGACAAGAGGAGTAATGAGGGGCCGAGGTTAAGATTTTGGTTTGGTCAAAACAAATGAGGTGCTTGGATTTCGCAGAGTGTTCGACGATAACTGATTTGGTAATTTGGTTATGGTTTGTGTTAGCTATATGTTCTTTCAACCTATCTTTGAAGGTCCTCCCAGTTTGACCTATGTAATATTTTTCAGAGGAGCAAGGAATTTGGTAAACTCCTGGACCAAGCATCGGGATGGATTTGTCTTTAGCAGATCTAAAAAGTTGTTTGAGGGTTTTGTGAGGTTTGAACACAACTTTGATGTTATTTTTATCTAGGGGTTTTACGATGTGATCGATTGTGTCATGCATATAAGGAAGAGAGACGAGGGCGAGAGGAGGAGAGGAGGAAGGGGGTAATTTTTGTTTCGGTTTGTAAGTTGAGCAATAGTTGTTGGTTAACAAGGATTTTGTTAGATGGTTGTTGGCCCTTGACCAAGTTTTGGGAGTTTCTTGGTCATGTTGACCTATTTTGAGACTTCAACAGCCTGCCAAAGGAGGAGTGCAAGATGAAGCAGAGATCATAGGATCTCGACTCCCTTTTGGGTTTTTGGGAATATGTAACGGGAATGGGATATCGGCCCATGGGTTTACCAATGTTTAGGCCTATTTTGTATGCATAAATAGAAGGATAGGCAATGTAAGAAAGGAGAGAATAGTGCATCTATGTTATGTGAATGCATGCTAAGTGTGAGTAGAGTCTGAAAGTGATTTGTGCATGACTGTAAGAGACTTGCAGAGCTAAGTGCAGATCCTTGTAGCGGATTGTGGAGAGCTTAGTGCTGTAGTGCAAGGAAGAAGGATCTAGTGAGCTGCACATATCTTCTGTCCTATGCAGAGTAAGGGTTTTGATGGCTTTGTGCTTGTAACCGATTGATTGAAGACAATAAATAAGAAGAGTTGGTGGACATATCCCTAGGGTGGGGGTGAACCACGTAAACACTGTGTTATGTGCTTTGTGCTTTGTCTTGATGTGCTCATATATTAAAATCTAAGTGCTCTGATATGTTTAGATAGATATATTTATGCTTTGTGCTTATTATATGTGAGAATGTTAGATCTGATCTAGATAGTCATGCTTAGTGTGTGATATGCTCATTCTGATTCATTTGTATATGCTAAGTGCTCGAATACTGTAGATTGGTGTGAATACTGCGAAGCTCTGTTGTATCAACGAAGTGAATAAGTGATTGCATATTAGGGAAATGATGGTGCTAAGAGCTGTATTAAGTATTATAATCATAGATCTGTGTCCCAGCTAAGGTTGCAGACACCCGAGTCTTGCAACCACCTCTGCCTCTACCTCGAGTGAGACTTCATCTGCTTCGTAGGTGTTTTCGAAAGGGACAGTAGTTAGGGCTTTGTTGGCGCACTGTTGTAGTGTTGAACCCTGGGTCTACCCCTGTGCCCAACAAATGGTTCCATTGCCGAGACCTGAAACTGTGATTGCTGGGAACTGAGAAAGAAGAAGCTATGTTTAAAGACTCATCCTGAAATTGTGAAATATCTGTGCGTAGATCTGTGCCCTAGCGCGCAGTATTCTACTTGACTTATAAAGCCCTATGCTAAAGAAAGAAGCCTGATCTAAATATTGGATATGAAGAAAAGAAGTAAGATCTGAAAGCTCTGTGCTTTGATAAAGGTAAGAATAGTTAAAATTTTTAGATCTGGAAGCTTTGTGCTATGTATAAGTAAGATAAGTAGAAATTTTTGTTTCTAGAGGATGAATCTAGGTATGATTGATAGGATCTGTCCTAGCCTAAAAACTAGGGAATTAATATATGAAAGAAGGTTTGATATGAATAGATATGATAAGACTAGTGAAAGGTATGTTATACCAATGCATAGAAAGAATGTTTTGACTAACAAATGGATGTAGGATCCTATAAATAATTTATTGTGGGTTATCTCCTATGATCCTAGTGTGCAGTATAGAGGAGGTCAAGGATCATTTAAAAGAAAGCGAGGATTAACCCTCTGTTACAGTTGCAGAAGACCGGGACATCTTTCTAAGGAATTCCCTAGTGGAAGACCTAGCTGTCTTTGTGGCAAAGCTCTAGACCATGAAGTGTTGGATTTCCCTAGAATGATTGCTAAGCTTGAAAGTATGAACATAAGACAAGAAAACCCTAAGATAGATCCAAAAACTAAGGCTACATCAGAAACCCAGAAAGAATCAAATAAGGTATTACTATAGATGATTGAAACCTTGGATGACCATCGACATGTTAGACTATCAGAGATTTTTAAAGACAAGGAGTGCCTTGAAGCAAGAATAGGGGACTTCGACATTGACTGTGTTCTAGATGAGGAAACACAAGTGAATATCATGACAGAAAGAACTTGGGAAGCTATAGGAAGGCCTGCTACGATCCCTTCACTAGGAGGATTAGGGTTATTCAGAGGAAAACTAGTAAACATGTGTGGGAGGCTCACTCAGATCCCTATGACTATCAATGGAACTTCGACAGAAGAAGATTTTGAGATTATTCAATTTATTGAGAACCACACCCTGTTTACCATGTTAATAGGAAAACCTTGGATTGATAGAGATCAAGCCAGACGAAAATAAAAAGAAGAAGTTTTGGAACAAAAGAAGCAAGAGTTAAAAGTTTGCATGACCAAAAATATCGTACAATTGATTGAAGAACAGGAGAACAAATCGAAGATGTATAATGATAGTAACCCAACTGTTGAAGTTAAGAGAACTCTATAGAATCCACAGAATATTGAATTACCTATCCTTGACAAAGAAGAAGTCTTGTCCAGGAACCCTAGGGAAGAATCTCAACAATGCGAAGTGACTAAGACCACAGAAGACAAGAATCAAAATGGAAAAATAACTACTAAGACAAAGCTCACTGGAAAAAAGGCTCAACAGTTAAGAAAGAAGAGGGCTAAGACTGAAAAGTTACAGGAGGTTCTGGAGGAGACCTCGTAGAGAGAAAAAATGTAGAATTGGAGCTTCGCCGGGATATCAGAACAATGACACATGGCACTTTGCCATGATGAAGAAATATAGCCATTGGGGCCGATATATCCGTTTGACTCCCGCTTTGAACAGGAAGAAAAGAAATAAATGTTTGTCATCAGACCATTGGGCCACGCCATAATGGATCAAACATGAGTTAATGGAGGCTCATACCTGTTGTAAGCACACCGTTTTCGAGTTACCTATTTATCACGTCACACCATGCACCGAGAACACTTTTGCTAATTGAGAATTTGAGCCCATAGAATAATACAAGTTTATACAGTAATCATTGTGATCTCACTCTCTATCTCATTACCGTGTCTAAATTGTTCCCCGAACCCATGAATTGTTTACCCTGAGTGCGTATGTCGGAAGCATTGAGCGCTGCAGAGAAAGCTATTGAGGAAGTTTTGATCGAATTGATGACTGAGAAATCCATGTCGATGTCTGAAGGTATCCAAGCTTCATCAACGAAAACGGTGCAAGCGTCCCCATCCATTGCTCACAGAGTTGGACCGTCTCGTGAAAGGCAACCTAAGCACAAGGATGACTTAGTGAATGCTAAGTTGATTCTGAGCATTCTACCTGCCTATATACCACCACTGAGCGGCACAATAAATCGAGACAGTGTGCCGAAAGACTTTGAATATGAATTGGTCACTGCGTACCTCCTGAAGGGGATATGCACAGTGCATGTAGACCAAGATAAGATCACATCAATGAAGTTTAGCGACTTCAACCTCGGTGACAGGAAGGTGTGCAACATGCTCGCCCCACACAAATATCTGACCAGAACCAAGGGAAATAACTCGAAGATCATACCCCAGTCATGGACCATGAACCTCGCGTAGTCCACCCTCCTCAACGTTATGGAGATCCCCCACTTCGGAAGGCACCAAGAAGTGAACGTATGCATCAAGATATTGTTGTCCTGGTACCGTGGAGGATACTTGTGGTTGAACCACCACATCACAGTGGATCCGACATTGATCAATCGGATCACCGGGCTGAGCATGCAAGGTCCTGACCCACAAGATTTCTATCCTGGGAAAACCATGGATCGCGCTCTTGTGCAGAAGATAAAATACACCTACGAGAATGTCAAGAAAGGAACACGAGGCTATAAGGTAGCCTCTATCCAGAGTGGCGTAGTGCACCTAGCCTGTCTATTGATCACAAGGAAGTTATTTCACAAGAACTGACCCACTCAAGTGATTGGATTTGTAGTCGACCTCGCAGGAAAGTGCGCGAAGGGCCTACAAATGAATTGGGCGAAGTACCTTGTAAACTAGATGGAATTGGACTACATGGAAGCACAAGATCAAGGATATGAGTTCCACTTCAACTAACTTCTCATCTTGATTTCTTTTATCGCATGGGAGATGCCGAAAGGTGCGACCTTCCCAGACACCAAGCCATTTGAACCTCTGGCCACGAAGTTCAACACACTATGGTACTCAAACGACATGAAAAAGTAGTGGAAATCAAAATCCGTCTTCCACACTTATTACAACCAGCTGAAGACAACTATCCAGTTTGAGCCTTGTATAACCCTGAACACTGTTCGCAGGTTTAGGCCCTTGATGAAATTCAGCAGGGACCGCCACTTCATCTATATCACAGTGTGTGCTGATGAGCATAAACAACAACTGTAGTCGTACTACAAGTTGACAGAGGATGACTTGGAAGAAATTACCAAGGAATGGTTGACAAACCTCCTTGTTCCAGTGGACTCTGCGGAGATATCTGATGTTGACAGTCCAGAAATTGGGATGGATATACCTGGACCTAGAAAGACAAAGAAGAACAAAGGAGTCCATGATTAAATAGCGCATCCATGAAGACCGCTTCCATCTCAGCATAGCAAGGAGGAGATGACGAAGATATATATGGCGTAGAAGTTGAAACAAAGAAAGGCGAAGTTACACTTCCTAGAGATGAGGAGGACCCCTCAAATAAAAGGAAGGTTTCCCCTCCGAAACCTTCTTCAAGGAAGAAATCAAAAGCAACCAAGATCAAATTTGAGACCACCCTCACCTCAGATGACTTCAACTTCATCGTCACAGCACTGAACGATGCTTCACTGGAGATAGTAGAGAAGCAGGAAGCTAAGCAGGAGGAGGTGTTCAGTCGGATTAAGGATGAGCTCCAAGGAGTGTAGCAGGCAATACAGTCCAGTCACGTAGTCTCCACTGCGCCTCTGTCAGTAGGAACATAAGAAATAGGTGATGAGCCAACACAACTACACCGTATTGCTGATACAGTCAAAGCTCACCTTCGATGAGCTTAGGAAGAGATAGCACAAGCCACCCAGGCTTTAGCACAAGTACATAAATACCTAAAGGAGCAACGTAGTGCTGTAGAATGAGAAAATATGGCTCTGCAAGTGAAGTGGGATGAAGAAAAAGTATAGTTACAACAAAGCAAGGAACAGTTGCTCGTCGAGCAACTCAAAGTTAAGGAAATGGTTCACAGGGCACTTCTCTCTGTGATAGTCATCGAAGTAAAGGTCGAAGAGAGAGTCCCACAGCAGGTGGCGCAACTCAAAGAAGTAATCTAGCAGCTCCAACAATGCATAACATACTTGGAGATCCGCATTGTGCCCCAGACTCCTCAAGATGTAAGAGACATAAGGGAAGCAACTACCCGCAGCGTAGTTGACAGATTAAAATCTCTTGCCTTGGAGTGAAAGTAGTTGAGTAATCGAAGCACCCAGACATACAAGAACCTCACTGAAAACCCGGAGTTACAGACACTAGAGTCGTAGCTCTAGGAAGCAAAGCAACACACAGATACACTATAGGAACAGTTGAAGGCCTTGTCGATTATAGAAGGAATGAATAGGTCTCAAGAGCAATGCACAGCTCAACAACAGATCCATATGATTCAAAGAAAAGTGATGGAAGTCACTCAACGAATTCAACCTATGCAAGATAAGGCATGGCAATTGTTTACAGAGGTGGAGAGCCAAGGAGCAGAATTAGAATAGGCTGTCACCACAACAGAACAACACCTAGAATGGAGAGTGAACGATGCAGTAATACAAGAGTTCATTGAACAAGAGGCCACAACAAAATAGCAAGTCGAAGCAGCTCAGGCCAAGCTCGAGGCATTCGAAGCTGAACTGATCAGACTAGAGTGAGTCAGGACATGTCACAGGTGAGTGTTGGGGCCCTGTTGGCCCTTGACCAAGTTTTGGGAGTTTCTTGGTCATGTTGACCTATTTTGAGACTTTGACAGCCTGTCGAAGGAGGAGCGCAAGATGAAGTAGATATCATAGGATATCATCCTCCTTTTGGGTTTTTGGGAATATGTAATGGGAATGGGATGTCGGCCCATGGGTTTACCCATGTTTAGGCCTATTTTGTATGTATAAATAGAAGGATATGCAATGTAATAAAGGAGAGAATAGTGCATCTATGTCATGTGAATGCATGCTAAGTGCGAGTAGAGTTCGAAATTTATTTGTGCATGACTGTAAGAGACTTGCAGAGCTAAGTGTAGATCCTTGTAGCGGATTGTGGAGAGCTTAGTGTTGTAGCGCAATGAAGAAGGATCTAGAGAGCTGCACAGATATTCTATCCTATGCGGATTAAGGGTTTTGATGGATTTGTGCTTGTAATTGATTGATTGAAGACAATAAAGAAGAAGAGTTGGTGGACGTACCCCCAAGGTGGGGGTGAACCACATAAACACTGTGTTATGTGTTTTGTGCTTTGTCTTGATGTGTTCATATGTTAAATGCTAAGTGCTATGATATGTTTAGATAGATCTATTTATTCTTTGTGGTTATTATATGTGAGAATGTTAGATCTGATCTAGATAGTCATGCTTAGTGCATGATATGCTCATTCTGCTCCATTTGTATATGCAAAGTTCTTGAATATTGTAGATTGGTGTGAATACTACGAAGCTCTGTTGTATCAGCGAAGTGAATAAGTGATTGCATATTAGGGAACTGACAGTGCTAAGAGTTGTATTAAGTATTATAATCACATATCTGTGTCCCAGCTAAGGTTGTAGACACCTGAGTCTTGCAACCACCCCTGCCTCTACCTCAGGTGAGACTTCATCTGCTTCGCAGGTGTTGCCGAAAGGGTCGATATTTAGGGCTTTGTTGGTGCGTTGTTGTAGCATTGAACTCTAGGTCTACCCCTGTTCCCAACAATGGTATTTTTCTGTTGTGAGAAATTGAGGTTAAGAGATGTGAATAGAACGAGTAACCAAGGTTTTAAGAATTGTGAGTTTTTGAGCTGGATGATGGTGGGAATTGGAATTCATGTATCTATCAGTGTGAGTATTCTTTCTATAGAATTGGTGGGAAAGAGAGCCATCAGGAAGAAGAGAAATTATAACATCTAGGAAGGGTAAACAATTGTCCTTTTGGGTTTCCATAGTAAATTGGATGTGGGGGGAGAGGTTATTATGATGACTGAAGAAGGAGTTCAGGTTGGATAGGCCATGAGGCCCGATGACAAATGTGTCATCTACAAATAAAAAACAACATTTGGGTTTGAAAGGGAACCTTCTTAAGGCTAAAGATTTGAAATTCCACATAAAAATATTAGCCACCATTGGAGAGAGGGACGACGCCATCATTGTACCCTCAGTTTGTCCATAGCAAACCCCCTTAAAGGTGAAGAAAGTGGAAGATAGGAAGATTTTGATAAGGTTCAAAGTTTCTGTGTCGACTAGATTGGAAATAAGGGTCAAGGATTTCGAAATTGGAATTTTGGTGAAGAGATACATAACATCAAAGATGACCATAAGGTCATTATCATTCAGGTGAAGATTCTAGGTTTTTTGAATGAAGTCTGCAGAATATTTAATAAAGGAGGAGGTTTTTCCAATGAAATCTTGGAGCTTGTCGGCAAGAAAATGAGAAATAGCATGAGTGGGGGCTCCTATGACACTCAGTATGGGTCTAAGAGGATGTGTTTTTTAGGGATCTTGGGTAGCCCATAGATCCTAGGGGTCTGGGGGTTATGAGGAAGGATGCATTTTTGTAAGGAGGTATCAAGGGAAGAATATTTGATGGCATTGGTGACCAATTATTTGAAACATTGGATGTTTCAAAACTTCACACATAGTTTGAATCCAAAACATTTCCCTAGCACAAATAAATATTGATAAAATATTCAATATTTAACATAGTACACTATTTTAATGAGCATTTGTGTACTCAAGCACAAACACAAGTACAAATAGAACGAAACTCTACTTTTACTAATTCCCTCAAGCACCAATTGACATCTAATGTTGAATTTTGATCACAACTTAATATATATTGATTATAGTTATGAGGTGAACAAGAACATAGAATGGTTACTAGTTTACATTCATCTTAACTATGAATTTACTAAGTGGTGAGAGAGATCAAATCCCTCTATGTATAAACATCTTTTAGAGTGAAAAACTTGAGGAAAAGTTTTCACCTTATTGGATGGAATCCCTATTAGTTCCTTTGCTGAGAAAAGGCCGAGCCCATTTTTGAGACACTTGTGTGGATAAAGAGATCCACCAAAGAAATCACGTGAAACTCACTCATAATAAACTGGGCGATTTTGAGGTGGGGGTTTGATTTTTTGGTTTTGATATTCGAAAACGAATAAGAAAAAGACTAGATGAAATGAACAACTAGGATAAGAGTACAACAAAAGCTCAGGGTAGGAGGAAAATATTGACTCAAAGAAAAGGATTGGCGGCTTTAGAGAAGAAGATGAAATCAAGGGGTTTTTTATGACGAGGAATTTAAAACGATCGAAGATTTATGCTTCTGGTGTGTATGGTGATAATGGTTCGGTTGTTTATCACCTGAGATTTGGTTATGTTCCCCAAGTGCCAACGATGGAGGATGATGGTCAATTATATGGGCCTTAGTTGTTCCAATAACATGGTCCTCGAAGGTTAAAACAATTTTCCTAAGTTGGAGATATCACACACTCACCTGGTACTTATTTTTCCTAAGTTTTCTAGTCTAATGTTAAGGGAACTATCCATAGATGAGAATATCCCCTCCTAAGAATATTCCCTACAAAATAGGGTGCCTTCCCACTGTAGTTAGAATAGTGGAGGAAATTCATGCATGAAAACCTCGGTTTATCACCAACAATTTCAACTTCACCTTGATTTTCTCACCAACAAGGTGCATATCACATGCATGTGTCTAGGAGGGTGCATATCAAGTGCATACATGTGATTTTTTCACCTCCACATGTGTGACTCAGTTAACTAATGATTGGATGGAACAATTACTTAGACTAGGTGGCAGATTACTCTGGTTTATGTCAGTGAGTGTTCATATCTCTCTAGATCAATACTATGGCGCATTTACTTAGCCATGTAAAGTATTTCATGTATTTTATTACTTATTCTACCATTAAGTTAATAAAATTCAATTATTCTTTCTCTCATTCTTACTTCTCTCTCTCTATTTCTTTTGCAAGCTTTGTGTTAATTTCTCTAGCTAGTTTCTCTATGTAGGTTTCACCAAAACTTCACATGGTATAATATCCCATAGGTTTCTAGGAGCAAGGGACCTAGGCACTTATTTCTAGGTTTAGAAGATAGATGTATTAAAAAAAAATGAAATTTACGTTGGAAATTCTTCTCATGCCACACAATTATTTTGAGTGGAAGATAAATATTCTACATCAACTCAGAGGTAGAGGATTGTACTAAATAACAATGGATACAAAGGTTGAACCAAAATTAGCAATAGAGAAATACATATATCTCAACCACATGGATGAGGCCTACAATCTTATTTGCATGTCAATTTCCCTCAAGCTATTATTTCATATTGAAGCGTGTACTACTCCAAATGATATTTGGACCAAATTGGAAGGTCTCTTTGGAAAAAAAGATGAGATGAGAGGCCACATGATTGAGTTAGAGTTGAATTCATTGGATTCGAGAAGCTTTGATAATAACTAGGACTTCTTCACAAATTTCAAATCTCTTCTTCTTCTGCTAAATGGATGTGGTGTTGAAAAATATACACAAAAGAAACAAATGATTCTTTCCATTTTTTCAAAACTTGGTCCAGATTATTTAGTCTTTGTATCAACATTCCATACAATGGGGTTCGCATCAGAAGAAACATGGACAATTCCATCACTTGATCATTTCATTGAATCCCTAATGCATGAGCTAGATAAGCTCTTCCATATGGGAGTAATCAAGATCCCCAAGGTGCATGCACTTGATTTGCATGAGAGTAGCAACACATCCAATCCAAATTCCAAACAAAAATGAAATGGAAAGGTGCATTCTGAGCTAAGGAAGGAAGGAAATTCCAAACCCCTCGATGAATCCTCAAGCTCCAAAGGCAAAAAGGGAAATAAAGGGAAGAGAAAATGTGGTTACTCTAATCATGATTACCATACTGAATAATCACTCATGAATAATACAATAGACCTCATGTCTCAGACACTTCAACATAACAATCTTGGGGACTACATTCCCGATAATTCTAATAAGAAGTTGGGAAACTGAGTGCCATGAAAATGAAGTAATTCTCATGCTCTGATTGCTATTCATTCTTGTCTCAATGCATGTATCTTCTATTAAGGATCATCCCATCACATGGAAGCCACACATGATGTCTTATATTCTTTAACTTCATACATGGGTCCTCCCATCCTCATGGGTGATGATACTCCAGTGGAGGTCACTGGACAAGGGAGATTATAGCTCCAACATGGAAATTTTGATAATGTCTTGGATGTTCTGAAACTCTCCATGAATCTACTCTTTGTCTATTAGATAACAAATTCAAGAACATGAAAAAGGGTGGAATTCACAATGGATTCTATGACCATATATGACATGCATGACAAATCAAGGATTATTTTTGGGGAGGTAAATCACTAGTCTCAGTTGTACACAAATTCTAATTTTATTGATAAATTTGATTATGCATTGCTACTGAGTCATGTTGATAATGATAGTAGACTCTAGAATGAGAAATTTCACCATATAAATTTTAGGTACTTGCAATAAATCAACAAACAGGGGATGGTCAAAGGATTTCCTGACATACACTTTTCCAAAGGTGTTTTTCAAGGATGCATTCTTGGAAAACATCATTAAGAGAAGTTTGAGAAAGGGAAGTCTTGGAGGGCCACCTCTCCCTTGATCTTGTCCACAATGATCTCATGGGTCCTTTTCCTCATCCATCCATTAGCAAGGAAATTTAAGTGTTGACATTCATTTATGATTACTCACAACATACTTGGGTTTATTTTTTCAGGAAAAAGTATGAATTTTTTGGGCATCTCAAAGAGTTCAAAGCACTTATAGAGACTCAATCCGAGAAGGAGATAAATATGCTTTTCATAGATAATGGGGGGGAGTATGTAAAGAAGGATGTACAACATGTCTTTTATGAGGTGGGAATACAACTACATCACATAGTTCCTTACACTCCACAACAGAATGGGGTAGCTAAGAGAAAGAACTGACCTCTCGAAGAGATAGCTAGTTTCATGATACATGCAAAGACCTTACCATACAATTTTTGGGATGAAGAAAATAATTATGCTAACTACATAAAAAAAAAATATACTCACAGATCTATTAAGTACATGACACCTTTTTAGGCTTGGAGCAACATCAAATTTGAAGTCACCCACTTCTAAGACTTTGAATCACGTGCATGGGCTCGCGTACCCTATGAAAAGAGGAAGGAATTATATCCTTAGATAAAAACATGAATCTTTGTGGGATATCCCAAAGGTTTGAAGGGTTATAGGTTGCTTGATCCCTCAATGGAAAATATCATCATTGAGCGCAGTGTTTAGTTTGAGGAAAGTCCCATGCATGCACCATAGGAACCACATGCAGAGACTTCTATACTTCTGCATGTACCAAACATATGCGATGATGAATCCAACCATTCATATCAAACATTAGATCCGAGTTTCGAATTAGATTCATAAGATTATGAACATATATATGATGAGCCACAACAAATTCCCAAGTGGGAACAGTCCACCCTACAGGAAGTAGGTGATCTTGTGGGGGATCTAGTTGATCCAAGAAGGATGATATACAAGTTTGAGAATCCTCCTCATGTACTTACAATTACCAAACTAGAAATTCCCATGCATTTATATATGGTTCTAGCTTCATATCCATAGATCTATGTAGAGGCTATATGGAATCCCTTCTGGGAAGCCATTATGTAGGATTACAACTCTCTCCTCAAGAACTAGAATTTGGATCTGGTTCCACTTCCTTCCAATAGGAAGTTTGTTAGATGTATATGGGTCTACAATCCCAAGAGGGAAATAGACATACATGTAAGAAGGTACAAGGAAAGACCAGTTTCCAAAGGATTTTAGCAAATCCACGAGATTGACTATGATGAGACCTCTGCTACAGTAGAAAAGATGGATTCCATCCAATTCGCCCTTGCCATTGTAGCATCCAGGGGGTGGGAAGTTCAACAAATGAATGTGAAGAATTAATTTCTTAATGGGGATTTCTCATAGTAAATTTACATGGAGAAACCTCATGGGTTCATACAAAACTCATCTCTAGTATGCTGACTAAAAAATTCACTCTATGGCCTCAAGAAGGCACCTAGAGCATGGTATGAAAAGTTAAATTCTTATTTTCTTTCTCAGAATTTTGTTATATTTAAATCAGATCCTAATGTCTATATGTTGAGGAATTCTAACTCTATTTTAATCTTAGTTCTATATGTATACGACCTTTTGATCACATGTAGTTCGACCTCAACAACTTCCGCAATCAAATACATTATGCATGATAGATTCTCTATGATAGACATGGGGCCACTTCACTTGGTCTAGATATTAGTTAAGATGCTTCAAGAATCAAGTTGTCTTAGACTAAGTATTCCAAGGATCTCTTGTTTATATTCCACATGATAGAATGAAAGTGTGCAACCACACCTTTCTTGTTTGGGGTGCATTTTGAGGATGGTGGGGATACACCATTTATGGAAAACACCTTGTATCGATAGCTTGTGTGGAGCCTTCTATATCTCACCCAAACTCGACCATATCTCTCATATGCAGTAGGAGAAATTTCTAGGTACATGAAGGAGCCACATGAGCTACATTGGAAGATTTCCAAATGCATCCCTAGATATGTTCATGGTACCACCAATTATTGGATTCATTATGCAACAGGTTGTGAATTGGATATCATGGGATTCATAAATTTTTATTGGGATGGAAATAACATAGATCGCAAGTCCACCTATGAGTACCTGCTTATTTTGGGTTTTGGTCCCATATTTTGGTTGAGTAAAAGGTAGTTAGTGATTTCTTTATCGTTAGCAGAGGTTGAGTACAAAGGAGTGGCCAACATCACTATTCAAGCACCTTGGATTCAAATCTTCCTCATTGAACTCAGTATCTAGTTCCATCATCCGAATGTCAGCTGGTGTGACAACCAGAGCATACTCAAATTTTATAGATATCCAATACAACGTAGTGATAAAAATGAATCAATATCCATATGGATTGCATCTGAGAGCAGGTCATGACATTATCATCGATTTGCAGTATTTTCCTACATCTGAACAGACTACCAACATCTTCACCAAGACTGACATTGAACAAAAGTTCCACATTATGCGTGACCATCTTGGAGTGAAGGAAATTTTTTCTTAGAAATCTCAAAATATTCCCTACAAAAAAGGCACCTCCTATAAAATATGGTTCCTTCTCTCTTTAGTTTTGACTCAGTTACACTTTAGATAGACTATTGGAGGAAGAACATGCATGGTAACCTTTATTTTATCACCAATAGTTGCATGTTCACCATGATTTTCTAACTAGGGGGGAACATATCACATGCATATGGTTGGGAGGGAACATATCATGTGAATTCATGTGTTTCTATCACCTCCACACGTGTGACTCATTTAACTGATGATTGCATGGAACAATTAACTTAGAATAGGTTGCGGGTTACTCAAGTTTTTGTCGGTAAGTGCCTATATCTATCTAGATCACTACTATGACACATTTTCTTATCCATGTAGAGTATTTCATGTATTTTATTACTCATTCTACCATTCATTTAACAAAATTAAATTATCATTTCTCTCTCTCTCTCTATGTTTCTTTTTCAATATTTCTTTGAATTTCTATAGCTAGGTTCTCTATGCATCTTTCACTGAAACTTCATAGATAATACTAAAGGACTATGATTTAGCATGATTTTGAAAGGAAACACAATTATCTTACACCCTCTTCATGCATCATGGTGTCATGTTATGTTGCTTATAGTCTTCTCAAAGTGGCATATGAAGATGAACAATATTGTATCATCAATGGTTTATTGTTTGAAGCTTAAAGTGATATGAAAAGTTTGAAGGACATGTTGAGAATTTGGTTTGAGGGAAAAAATGCAAAATAACTAGCATAATTGAGTTTTGTAAACTCTTGTGAGTGTTTCTGGACAAGGGCCATCTGACCATGCTAATCACTATTGCTCAAGCCATTTTTTTTCAAAATTGAACCCTAGCTCAAAAATTGTATTGTCTCTTATTGAGAAAAACCCTAGTTCCCGATATCCTCAAACAAATCATTTTCTGGGTAATGGAATCATATGGAAGGTGTGACCCTAGAATAGTTCAAAAATTGCATTATCTCTTATTGCAAAAACCCTAGCTTTGGAGATCATGAAAGAAAACATTTGAAAGGAAACAAAATCATATGGGGGGGGGTTCCTTAGATATAATCTAGTGTTAGGAGTCCAACATAACCAAAGTGTCATCGATCTAATCCCTGGTTATATTTTTATGGCAAGTTGTAGCTCACCTCCAAAGCCATTAGGTACATATTGATAATTTGGTCCAAAGGAAAAAAAATCCAAAATGAGCAACAAAATTGAGTTCCTTAAGCTCCCAAAAGTATGTTTTGTTAAGGCCCACATGACCATGCTACCCATAATCACCTGAGATATTTTTTTTCAAAATTGAACCCTAGTTCAAAAATTGCGTTGTACCTTACTAAGCAAAACCCTAGTTTTGAAGATCCTCGAATAAATAATTTTTCAGGAAATTGAATCACAGGGGAGGGGCAACCTTAGATATAATTCGATGTTAGGATTCCAATACAACTAAAGGTTTGTCCATCCAATCCCCAATTGGATTTTTATGGCAAGTTTCAACTCACCTCCTTAAGCCATTCAGGGAAATATTGACAATTTAGTTCGGGGGGGATCCAATTCGAGACACATAATTGAGTTCTTAAGCTCTTGAAAGTGTGTTTTTCCAAGGCCCATGTGACCACTCTACCCACAATAACCCGAGATATTTTTTTCAAAATTGACCCCTAGTTCAAAAATTGCGTTGTTCCTTACTAAGCAAAACCCTAGTTCCAAATATTCTCAAACAAATCATTTTTTAGGAAATGGAATCATAGGGGAGGGGTTCCCCTAGCTGTAATTTAGTGTTAAAAGTCCAGAAAAAATGATGGTTCATCCATTCGAGCCTCGGTTAGAGTTTTATTGTGAGTTTCAACCCACCTCCTGAAGCAATTCACGGACATATTGACAATTTGGTCTAGGGGAAAAAATCCAAATTAAGTAGCATAATTGAGTTTTGTAAGATCCATCAAGTGTGTTTTTCAAAGCTCGATGTGACCATGCTACTCACTATTTCCCGATATAGTGTTTTTCAAAATAAAAGCTTAGTTCAAAAATAACATTGGGACTTACTAAGCAAAACCTTAGTTTTGGATATCCTCGAACAAAACATTTTTCAGTAAATAGAATCACTCAGGAGGGGTTCCCCTAGCGGTAATATACTGTCAGGAGTCCAACAAAACCAATATTTCATCTATCTAAGCCTCACTTCGAGTTTTATGGTGAGTTGCAACTTGCTTTCTAAATCCATTTAGGGACATATGTACAGTTTGTTCTGGGAGGGGGGATCCAATCCGAGTAGCATAATTGAGTTTTGTAAGCTCTTGCAAGTGTTCTTGGACAAGAACCATGTGACTACACTACCCACAATAATTCGAGGTGGTTTTTTTCGAAATCGATGCTAAGTTCAAAAAGTTGCATTGTCCCTTACTAAGCAAAACTCTAGTTCCATAAATCCTCAAACAAAGAATTTTATGGGTAACAAAATCATAGGGGAGGGGTTCCCTTGGTTTTAATACATTGTTCAGAATCCAACACAACTGATTGTTTGTCCATCCAAGGCTCGATTACATTTTTATTGTGAGTTTATAACTCTCCTCCTGAAGCCACTTAGGGACACATTGGGAATTTGGTCTGGCGGTATAAAATATAAACTCAAAAGCATTATTGTGTTCTATAAGCTCCTCAATTGTTTTTTGGTCAAGGACCACATGAACACGCTACCAAAAATCACCCAAGATAGTTTTTTCCAAAATCAACCCCTAGTTCAAAAATCACATTGTCCCTTACTGAGAAAAATCATAGGGGATGTGTGAACCTAGTAGTAATACAATTTCATAATTGCAAAACAACTAATGATTCATCCATCTGAGCCTCAATTATCATTTTATGGTGAGTTGCAACTCACCCCTAAATCCATTGAGGGACATATTGAGAATTCGGGGCATAAACTCCAAACCGAGTAGCATAATTGAGTTCCATGATCTCCTACAAGTTTTTTTGTCCAAGGTCGAAATGACCATGCTAGCCACAATCACTCAAGCCAATGCTTTTCAAAATCAACACCTAGTGGAAAGATTGCACCGTCCCTTACTAAGTAAAACCCTAGTTTTTGAGATCATTTAAGAAATCATTTTATGGGAAACATAATCAAAGGGGAGAGGTTTCCATAGCTATAATCTAATGTCTGAAATTCAATAAAATCTTCAGTTTTTCCATCTGAGGTTCAATTAGAGTTTTATGGCAAGTTGCAACTTGCCTCATGAAGCCATTTAGAGACACATTGGGAATTTGGTCTGAGGATATAAAATCAAAACAAGCCATCATAATTGAGTTCTGTAAGCTCCTGCAAGTTTTTTTTGTCAAGGCCCATGTTTCCATGCTACCCATAATCGCCCTAAACTGATATTTTTCAAAATCGACCCCTAGTTCCAAAATTATGTTGTCCCTTAGTGATCAAAACCCTAGTTCTGGATATCCTTAAACAAAGAATTTTATAGGAATGGAATCAAAGTGTAGGGGTTCCCCTAGATATAATTCAGTGTCTGGAGTCCAACAAAACTAAAATTTCATCCATTTGAGCCTCACTTACAGTTTTATGGCCAGTTGCAACTTGCCTCCTAAAACCATTTAGGGACATATTGATAATTTGGTATGGGAAAAAAAATTCAAACTGAGTAGCATAGTTGAGCTATGCAAACTCCTACATTTTCATTTTCCCAAGGCCCATGTGTTCATACTACCCACAATTTCCCAAACCAGTGTTTTTCAAAATTGTCCCCTAATGCAAAAATTGCATTGTCCCTTATAGAGAAAAACCCTAACTTCGTAGATTGTCCAAGAAATCATTTTATGGGTAGCAAAATCATAAGGGATGGGTGCCCCTAGATTTGATCTGGTGTCTAAAGTCCAACACAACCAATTGTTCATCCATCCGAGGCCGAGTTATAATTTTATGGTGAGTTGCAACTCACCTCTTGAATCCATTCAGGGACACATTGAGAATTTGGGATAGGGGAATAAAATTCAACCCGAGAAGTATAATTGATTTTTGTAAGCTCTTGCAAATATGTTTTTCTAAGGCCCACATGACCATGCTACCCACAATCACCTAAGATGGTGTTTTTAAAATCGACCCTTAGTTCAAAAAATGCATTGTCCCTTAATGAGGAAAACTGTAGTTTTGAAGATCCTTGAAAAAATAATTTTATAGGAAATGGAATCATAGGGGAGGGGTGCCTCTAGTCATAATCCAATGTCAATATTCCAACAAAACTGATGGTTTATCCATCTGAGGCCTAGTTAGATTTTTATGGTGAGTTGCAAGTCGCCCCCTAAATCCATTCAAGGACATATTGAAAATTTGGTGCAGGGAAAAACAATCCAAGGTAAGCATCATATTGAGTTTCATAATCTCCTATAAGTGTGATTGGCCAAGGCCCATGTGACTACACTACTCAAATCACTCGAGCCAGTGTTTTTCAAAAGCGACCCCTAGTGAAAAAATTGCATTGTCCCTTACTGAGAAAAACCCTATCTCTATAGATCATCTAAGAAATCATTTTTTTGGAAATGGAATCATAGGGGAGGGGTTCCCCTAGCTGTAATATGGTGTCCATATTCCAATACAATCGTCGGTTCATCCATCCTAGGCCAGTTATAAATTTATGGTGAGTTGCAACTTACCTCTTGAATCCATTTAGGGACACATTGGGTATTTGGTGGGGGCATAAAAAATCCAAACCGAGTAGCATAATTGAGTTCTATAATGTCCTAATTTTTTTTTTCCAAGGCCCTCATGACCACACTACCCACAATTTCCTATGCCAATGTTTTTGAAAACCAACACCTAGTGCAAAAAATGCATTGTTCCTTACTAAGAAAAACCCTAGTTCTAGAGATCATCAAAGAAATAATTTTCTAGGAAAATAAATCACAGGGGAGGGGTTCCCCTAGCTGTATTCAAGTGTATGGATTTCAACACCACTGAAGGTTCATCGATCCAAGGCCCGATTAGAGTTTTATGGCGATTTGTAGCTAGCCTCATAAAGCCATTCAGGGACACAATGGGAATTTGGTGTGTGTGTGTGGGGGATTAAAACTGAGGATGTTAATATGACATAATTAAGACACACATGTGACATATAAAATGCAAAAAAAATGCTAGGATGCTAGCAAGACATCGAGGAGACCCTAATACCCTAGTAAGATGGAATTATGATGCAAAATATGACCGCAAGGACATTCAAGAGACAATAAATATAATATTAGGACACAAATGAGATTCTACAAAGACACTAATGTGGATTCTAAAATACTTATGAATATGCTAACTGGATGCAACATTAATGAAAAGGATGCATAATACATCAAAATACATGGTATTTCAAGCTTGAAGATGGTCAATATTCTAAAAGACCTAAAATAACAACTCAAGGAATAAGAAAAAAACTTTGTGTGTGTGTGTGTGTGTTTATATATATATATATATATATATATATATATATATATATTTGAAAATATGAATTGTACTTTGCATAGGGCTAGTCAATACTTTGCAAAGGAACTAATGGTTATGGTCAACACCCAAACTATATGACAATGTTATATGCCATGCCTCACGATGGGTATAATAAGGAGTTATTTAGTGGTCAAGGAAGATGTTGGCTAGGATCTTGTCTTGAAAGATATGGAAAACATAATGTGGAATACATATGTGGTTTTTTAACCTTATATGTGGTTTGTATCCTGACAGAAATACTCTACATATTCCAAGTAGAATCTTAGCATGGTTATTATGGATCACATGTTTTTTTGAATCTCGGTGTAATTACATTACATGCACAAAATGAAATCCAAATGCAATTATTGTTAAAAGAAGTAGGTTGGATTGTTGTCATAATTACTTTACATTATTTAATGAAAGTTTCCTAGAATTTTTACATCATTCTATAAGGGATTTGGTGAGAGGCATTGTTTCCAAATAAATGTTGTACTTAGAAGAAGAAAATGGACTTTCTAACAATCTAGGAATTAGGGTGATTATGAGAGGGAGATAATTCCCTTTCTCACAACCTAGGCATTTATAGGATGAGTGGAATGTGCACATAACCTAATTGTGTAAAACTATTGTTGATCTCTTTTACTATTCGGTACATGAGTCAACCTCCTAGGGTCTTCTTGAAATATTTATGAATATTCCCTCTACGTTCTTATAGAGGTGGTACTCCTCTTTCTCACTCAAGTGTTTAATAAACTTGTTCAAAACATATAGTTATGGATTCATAACATCATCACGTGTGAGTGGACCAGGTGGTAAAATAACTTAATATATAACAAACAAATGATAGTTAAAAGATAATAATGTCATGTGCAATAACATAACAACTACATCCATTATTTTAGGTAATGAGAAAAAATATTTGAAGCAAGATTCATATTAGAAAAAAAATAGATCGATGGTACATAAATTAGAGAGATTTACACGATTTCATTTGCTTAGAATCATAATATGCATAGGATAAACATACATTATATCTCATTGCTTTATGAAAGTTCTAAAACCACAAATGTTATGAACTCCTGAATAGATCTCTGTGAGAGTAAAAAATAATTACTCATCGATGTTCAAGTTCGAATAAAGTTCTTACCTATCACAAAACACAATGTTCCTGATACTTAAATTATTGAAGGAAATGAATTCATCCACATGGACTGGGATGGGGATCTCGTGGACGAAATAAAATAGTATCAGTAACAAGTGGAAAAAAGGATAAATGCAGTCAGGGATCAGATTTACAAATGAAAAAAAAACTTAATAAAGTTGGATGATCAAAGACTAGGATGAAAAGAGGGGAAATGCTTCAAAAAGACACACACTCGCAAAATAGAAGAGGAATGGAAGATGGATGGATGTTTCTCTCTCTCTCTCTCTCTCTCTCTCTCCTATATTGATGTGGGGGTCTTCATGTATTTATAGATAGGCCTTGAACATTCTTCGAATACCTACTTCTTGGTAGTTATTCTAGGTTAACTATTTGTGCCAATGATTTCTCAAGCCACTCTTCAACATATTCCTTCATTGGTGGGACAATGATGGCTTGTTTAACCTTGAGTGATAATATTTCTTCTTCAATTTATTTAAATTTGAAATGCATTTGTTTGAATGATGTAAGATGGTATTCATTATTATTTACAAAGGTAACAACCCACCACTTAATTTCATCCTCTGCAAATTCAGTGATGTCATCAAAATTTCTTTCCCAGATGTTTTAATCATTCCAAACTCCTTGTCTAGTTGTCATTTAGTTATAAACATAAAATATCTTATAAGTTGTGAGACTTCATAAGAACCTTTAGGAATGCATCACTTATTTTGTCATTAATTTTTGTAGTGGAAATTGAATCTCTTAACATTTGTATCATTTCCAAGTAGCTCTCTATTAATTGTTTTATTTTATGGTTTTAAGGAAACTATTGTTGATTTCTATGATAATCACTTAAACTAGAAATTCATGCAATAATGGTACTTCAAGAATTTTTATAAAAATATTCATCTTGTTCCAAGTCCCTTTTCAAATATTCTATGAAGTTGATGATCCTTTGTGAAAAAAGTCTTAAACTTGAACTAATCTCCCATGCTTGTGAAACAATCTTAAGTCCCTTATTAATGTTTTCTTTGACATACAATCTGACTCCACTTAGCAATTTGGAAACATTGCTTACCTTTTTTGATGTCCTTGTTGTACTTGGAGGCATTTGGTATGGAGAAATAATAACCAATGGTTTTGAAAACAATGGTTTAGGACTCAATGCGTCCTCAAGTTCATTTATTATTCTTTTCAATCTTATATTTTCTAACTATTTCTCCAAGATGGAATGAGCAAGAGAATCTCTAGTAGTTATATGCAATTTTAGGAGTCCCGAGGGTGTGAATCTTGAGATGTTCACTTCTGAAATCCATTTTGAGTTACTTTCTTATTTTTCATGTGGAATTTTTCTATTTGCAACTTTTTCTCTTCTTTGTTATATTGAGCATTATGCAGTTTCAAGGATTGCTCTTCAAAAGCTATTGGATCTTCTTTCATATTGGATCTTCTTTGTTATATTTTTCATGTGGAATCCTTCTTGCTTGATCTTATCTTCATTTTCTATTGAGACATTGCATGTGTTCTTTAAATATTAACAGGGGGTAGTTCATCCTCATCGTCTCCTCCAACATATCCTTCATTATTCTCTTCTATGTTAACATTTGTCTCTTATTTATTTTGTGTAGAGGAGGAAATCCTTCGTGAATGGGGAATAGAAGAAGATTGCAAATTGGTTATTTCTTTTCCTTTTTACCTTGTTTTATTTTGTTGTTGAGTGTTTGAACTAATCTCGATGACCAAATCATCATTACATGCTTGTTTTTCCCTTTTCTTTGGGGTATTTGGGTTTATATTGCCAGTTCCTTCAATGATCCTTATGAAATTTTTATTATATCTCATGGACGCCAAATGTTCTGAAAACAGACCCTCAAGGTCAAAACCTTGGAGAGGTTGTGCTTCCTTCAAATTAAATGCATTTATCATTTTACAAACTTCGAAAAAAATTACTCCATTGGTCTCTTTTATGGATAAAATATCAGAGGTGGATAGTAAGATCTCCCTAGGATCAACCTACTTATCCTAGACAAATAGTGGACCAGACTTCTATGGATTTCCTTTAGAATCAAGAAAATGGATTCACATCTAAATAGATAAATGATGGAATGACATACCTTTTCCTGAAGGTTGTCCTTTGTATGTCCTGGATGCTACAGTCTTGAAGTTCCTATTCCATCTCCTACAACTTTCTTTCTGCACACAAGATACAAAGAAATACCATTATACCTCTCTTCCTAGTGTTAGAATGCTAGATCTAGTTTGGATCTAACCTGATCTATAGTGAAATAAACCAGATATGGTCATTCATGTATGAAATACAAATATTCATAGGGGAAACCAATGATCTGTTAATTCGAATGACAAAAATACATCAATACAATTATCTCTTAGTGTAGATACACTCCTTTCCCCTTGCTGCTTGCTCCTCCTCATATTTTCAACCAAGCTAGACAACCTAACTGCAACTGATGTAGATGGATAAGTGTAGATTTTAACCTTGTACAATTATTTTCTGCAAACAAATTTTCAATAAAATAATAGAAAAGATACAATGGAAAATACACACATTACACAGAGATTTTTCCCCTGGAAACCCAAACCGGGAAAACCAACATATTCTATATTCATCATCTCATACATTGTTTATAATAAAACATATATAGGATCTCGTACCATCCAAAACCATAATCCAATAACCCAGATTAGTCAACAACCCTGATTCCTTAACCAAAAATAGAAAACCATCGACGAAAACCATGTGCTGAAAAATTGCCTAAAAATGGACGCAAAAAACCGCAAAAACAAAAATTTGGGGGTGCTTCTCCCAAACCCCCACATAGGGGGGCACCCTCCCTCCTATGTAACATCCCTAGTTCTAATACCCATGAATTATAATGTAATTGTATAAATGTGAATTAGGCTAGTGAGCCAATGCATTGGGGCGAAGAGCCCGTATTGATCTAATATGGTTGGGGGCCAAATTATATGTCATGAACATTGATTAATTAATAAAAGGAATAATCACTAGCTGCGATATGAAAGAGATGAAGAATGTTGGGGGGCTATGATTTCACAAGAGAGAGGGGTCCAAGGGGGAATTATTCATGGGTATTAATCCAACCCACATTCCTGAAATTATTATGTTTATGTATAGCCTTATATTTGTTGATTGAGTGTGTGAGAGACCAATCATTAAACTCATGTAAGAGGGTGGGTGTGATTGGTCACATCCCATAGTTATTGGAGATCATGGGATGAAGTACAATCATCCTTGGGAAGACTGTGAGTCAAGCAAGAAAAGAAGAAGGGGGAATTCGTATGCAGAAGGGGGGCAATTTTTACATGGAGAGTTTGGGAAGCAAAGGAGGAGCAGAGGGTTGGAAGATGACCAACCATGGTATACTTGAAGGCATACATTTTTTGGCTATGTTTGTAAGCTAAGTAAAGGATTGTGTGCCATAATATCGGGCTATAATACTGTGGTGCAATTGTGCTATGTAGAAATTGACTTAGAGCCTTATGAAGGCTGTTGTGAGAAAGTATGAAACAACTGAGAGTTCCTAGAGTTCCCAGTGGAGTGATTCCTGGCCAACCGAATGCACTAGTGGACCTGATAAATGAATGGTACAACCCAAGGGATTGTGAGCAATGAATGGGGTACATTCCTTAGGTAGTGCAGGTTGCGGGGAAAGTGATTCTTGGCCAACCGAATGCACTAGTGGCCATGATAAACGAATGGTACATCCTGAGGGACTATGATTAGTGAAGGGGATACATTCATTAGGTAGTGCAGGTTGTGGGGAAAAGAGAGAGATGGAGGTTTGGAACTATTGTGAGGCTAGAACCTGGGTTTGCGGTTGCTCTATGTGGACAATGGATAGCTAGTGGGCCAGATCTCCTTGTGGACTCATAGCCTCAGCTCGAGGGTGGCTTGCTAATGAGAGAAAATGATTAGCCATGCATATGGTTGGGAGGTTCATCCTTCGTTTGCATCTAGTTGGTTAATCATTAACAAATACGTGCTTATGTTATGTTCTTATGTTAAATTCCATTGTGTAAATGGTTTATATGAATGTTGTGTGTTTACTATTTTTCTTGAACAATTATATTCATGTTTAATATATGTTGCTTGATGGATTCAAAGCTGTGGTAGTAGTTAATTGGTCAATATTGTGTGTGATCTACGGCTGGTATGATACAAGAATTTAATTAGAAGTAGATCTTAATAGTTTAATGAGTTTCTGCATGTAATGTTTCTTAGCTAAGCTTTGGGTACATTACATTATGGTATCAGAGATATTAAAGATACATTTTTTCCATGGTGCGACCAACATTGGTGGCTGGGTATGTTTCAAAGTGGTATCAAAGCCCAATTTTCAACACTAAGCCTAGATAGGCCAATAAGTGGAACACAAAAGTGAAAATTACAGACTATGCAGGTAAACTATTTGACAAAATGTCGTAAAAAAATTGTTTGAAATTCGTTTGTTGAGTTACGACAACAAAATAGAGAGAAATTTCATGGGTAATGTGAAGAATTGAGCCCCTTTGGAAATTTCAAACACAAGTAAATCATAATTTTTTTGGGGGTGTTTTTCCACCCATATGAAGACAAATGAGGATGGAGAAAATGTTGACCAACAAAACTAGTGAAGGGAGCCGATGAGCTTCTACAAATATAAAAGATCAGGTAGCATCAAGTAAATTGATAACAACCATGTAGGTATGCATTTGGAGTTGTTATAACATATAAATGTTGAAGGGAATGAAGGTAAGAATTCCCTCATTCTAGTATCAATATTTGAATCGATGAAAAGGCATGAGGCCTTGAGTATGCAAATATCATTTGTTTCTTGAATGCATTTATGGGAAATTTAATTGCATATCATGTTATGTTGGTTATGAATTCATAATCGAGTTAAATCAAGGGACATTACTCATCATGTAACAATGAATGTCACTTGAAATGGTCATGTGTGAGGCCATGATGAGGTTGGATATGGAAAGGCTATAGTGCTATCCAAGTGCATGATGTTTATTCCCTATGTAACTGAGGTTTGGACTATAACCTTTTTTCCTACACTAAATAACACTAAGGGATGATGTTCCTAGTGCTGTGTATGTGTTGAAGAGGAAGGTATCCAAAGGATCAGATAGGTTGTGGGAAATGTTTTGGATGGTGTATTGAGGCATGGGCCATACTTTCCAACTCACATGGTGGAATACATGACATGAACATATGGAATTCTAGAATCAATGCAATGATGCATTGTGTAGATGTGGCCAAGATTATTGGCACATTGGTTTTATTTATTGATAAAGTTTGATTGCATTATGAAAATCTTGATGTGCTGATAATGCATGTACAATGAATGATAATATTATTCTAGATAATATGATGAATACTATAATTCCATTTTAATGCGAATAATGGGTGGAAATGATTGAATTGTTGGGTAGATACAATTCTTATATCATTTCATGAACTACTAAAAAATATGCATGAGTGCTAACAATCTTGTTTGGCTGCAAGAAAGTTGAGGAAATTGCAGACATAATGGTCTGGATATGGATATGGTGTATTCCCATAATAAAGACTAAAATCTATTGCTGCAAGAACCAAACATAAAGAGAAAAAATCTCATGCGTGAGAATTTTTATTTTCATGTATAACCGGATTTGAGAAAATGATAAACAATTTGTTTGGCTACATGGAGTTGAGGAAATTGTAGGAAGAATGGTCTTGGATATGGAAGGGATGTAATCCCGTAGGGAACACTGAAGTCTATTGCTACAAGAGCCAAACAATTATGAGAAAAAGGACCAATGTTTGGGAATTTATGTTTTCCTATGTAAAATAGATTTGAAATTTTATAATTATATGATGATGTCTCATATTAATTGTATGCATGTAATGAAGATGTGATAATTTCCACAGGTTATATATTGATAGTGGAATTCTAGCAACAAGTATGCTTTTGTCTGCATGAGAACACCTTGGAAAATGATGGATCGCTTGAGGAAATGTATAACAGTGAAAGGGATGCCTAAGCCTAGAGGGTGAGTTGCATTGTCGACGAAACAAGGTGTCAGGCCTGAAGAGTGAACTCCTGTGTGAGTTTCATTGTCGAAGAAGAAGGTTGTCATGCCTGAAGAGTGAACTCTTGTATGGGTTTCACTGTCAAAGAACCAGGTTTTCAGGCTTGAAGAGTGAACTCTAGTGTGAGTTGCACTATCGAAGAACCAGGTCATCAGACTTAAAGAGTGAAATCTTGTGTGAGTTTCACTGTCGAAGAACTAGCTTTTCAGGCATGAAGAGTGAACTCTAGTGTGAGTTGCACTATAGAAAAAAGGTTGTTTCTAGTTATTTTACTGATAATCTTCCTAGCAGTGAGTCCCTTGAGTCCCTAGATGAGAGATTCCTATCTACTTGTGCTAGAAAGACCCTAATAAACAAATGGCAGATTCCTTAGGTTATCCTTGATAAATGAATAGTACATCCCTTGGTTTATCCATGATAAATGGATCATACATCCCTTTGGTTAACCTTGATAAATGGATGGTACATCCCTTGGGTTACCCTAATAAACAAATGATACATCCCTTGGGTGATCCCTGATAAACGAATGGTGCATTCCTTGGGTTGGGCAGGTCAAGAGGAAGAGAGTTGGTGGAAATAGGGATATCATTAGGAGAATTCTAGTGGCTTATGTATATTTTTCAGGCCAGGGTGCCTTTGTATTTATGATTTTTGAGGTAGGATGTGCCTATGTATCTGTGGTATTGGGGCTGGAGTGCCTATATAATTTGTTTAGGCTAGAATTCCTATGTGATTTTGGGCTAGAGAGCCTATATGTTGATTATTGGATGAGGAGACAAAATTGTAAAATAAAATTACACCTGTAGGGTGTTGTGCACTGAGGATAGTGAAAAAATGAGGGGGAGGAATGTAACATCCCCAGTTCTAATCCCCATGAATTATAATGTAATTATGTAAATGTGAATTAGGTTGGTGAGTTGATGCATTGGGGTGAAGAGCCCGTATTGATCTAATGTGGTTGGGGATTGAGTTGTATGTTATGAACATTGATTAATTAATAAAAGGAATAATCATTGGCTTCAATATGAAAGAGATGAAGAACAATGGGGGGATATGATTCCACAAGAGAGAGGGATCCAAGGGGGAATTATTCATGGGTATTAATCCAACCCACATTCTTGAAATTATTATCTTTATGTATAACCTTCTATTTGTTGATTGAGTGTTTGAGAGACCAATCATTAAACTCATGTAAGAGGGTGGGTGTGTGTGGTCACATCCCATAGTTATTGGTGAGCATGAGATGAAGAACAATCATCCTTGGGAAGAGTGTGAGTCAAGTAAGCAAAGAAGAAGAGAGAATTCGTATGTAGAAGGGGAACAATTTTTACATGGAGAGTTTGGGAAACAAAGGAGGAGTAGAGGGCTAGAAGAGGACCAACCATGGTATACTTGAAGGAAACCATTGTTTGGTTGTGTTTTTATGTTGAGTAAATTCCTATGTGCCACAAAATCGAGCTATAAGCCTGTGGTGCGAATGTCCTATGGAGAAAATGACTCAGAGACTTGTGAAGGTTGTTATAAGAAAATATGAAACAATTGAGAGTTCCTAGAGTTTCCAACTGAGTGATTCTTGGCCAAACGAATGCACTGGTGGCCCTGATAAATTATTGGTGCATCCCGAGATACTGTGAGCAGTGAAGGGGGTACATTTGTTGGGTAGTGCAGGTTGTAGGGAAAGGGATTCCTAGACAATCGAATGCACTAGTGGCCTTAATAAATGAATTGTATAGCCCGAGGGACTGTGAGCAGTGAAGGGGATACATTCCTAGGGTAGTGCAGGTTGTAGGGAAAATAGAGAGTTGGAAGTTTGGAACTGTTGTGAGAATAGAACCTAGTTTTTGGGATGCTCTGTATGGAGAGTGGATAGCTAGTGGGATGTATATTCTTTTGGACTCGTAGCCTCAAATCGAGGGTGTCTTGCTAATGAGAGAAAATGACCAGCAATGCCTATGGTTGGGAGGTTCATCCATTGTTTGTGGCTAGTTCGTTAATCATTAACAAATAAGCATTTCAATTATGTTCTTATGTTAAATTCCGTCATGTAAATGGTTTATATGAATGTTGTGTGTTAACTGTTTTTCTTGAAAAATTACATTCATGTTTAATATATGTTGCTTGATGCATTCAGAACTATGGTATCAATCAATTGGTCAATATTATGTGTGATCTGTTGTTGGTAAGCTACAAGAATTTAATTAGTAGTAGATATTAATAATTTAATGAGTTTTCGCACGTAATGTTGCTCAGCTGAGCATTGGGTACTATTACATTAGGGTATCAGAGTTGTTAAAGAGAATTTTTTGGCATGGTGTGACCAGCTATGGTGGCTCGGTACGTTACAACCTACAATCCCTCGGACAAGGAGGCTCCACCTCCTTGTGAGACTAGTTCTAACCATGAAAAAAATATAACACATACCCAACATTCTCCCACTTGTTGTTTTCTTTGCATATAGGGGGTTACAAGGTTACATAGTCAAAAATCAAGGGGAGCAATGCCTATAGATCCTTGAAACCAGGAGAACTTCTCAGTGCTAATTGAATTTGTTAATGAATCTACAACATTCTTCAAAGTTTCCACCTTCATTGGAAACACCTTATTTTCTTCAACCATGTCTCTCACAAAGTGATATTGAACGGCAATATGGTTTGTATTTGAATGATAATATGGGTTCTTTACTAGAAACATTGCACTCTAACTTTCTCAATATATCCTTACAACTTGTTGTACCAAAACAATACCTGAACACAATCTTTGTAACCATACTTCTTCCATGCTTGCATGAGTGGTTGTGATGTATTGAGCTTCCGTAGTTGTAAGTTCCACTAAAGACTTCCTTTTTCTCAACTAACTGATTGCTCCTCCAAACAAGTTAAACACATACCCTATTGTATATCTTCTGCGATCGTGATCTTCGAACCAATCTGCATCCACAAAGCCATGTTTGTCCAACATTCTATCCAAACATGGTCTTCCTTGGTAGCACAATCCATAACTAGTGGTGCCCCACAAATACCTGAAAAACTCTCTTTACTGTTGTCTAATGCTCCTTCCCTAGTTTTGACATATACCTACTCAAAACTCCCACTACATATGCAATGTTTGGTCTAGTACATATAATTGCATACATCAAACTACCAACCACACTCACATATGAAACATGAGAGATGTCCTCCTCCTCTTCCTGTGTCTTGGGACACTGATCTGCAAACAAATTTACACCTACAGGAATAGGCACCTTGACCAATTTACATTCTTTAATATTAAACCTCTGCAATATGGTATTGACATATTTTCTTTGATTTAACCAAAGTTTCATATTTTCCTGGTCTCTTTTAATTTCCATTCCCAAAATGAAATTTGCAGCACCAAGATTTTTCATGTCAAATTTAGAGGAAAACTGAGTTTTCACATCTTGGATAATCTCCTTGGTGTTTCCTATTATCAACATGTCATCCGCATACAAGACCAAATAAGTCAAATGATCACCAATTAATTTGAAATACACACACTGATCCTCTTTTCTTCTTGTGAAGCCAAGTCCCAACATAAAGTATCAAATTTTTGATACCACATCCTTGGCGATTGTTTTAAACCATATAGGGACTTTTTCAACTTACATACCAACTCCTTCTTTCCCTTCACAACAAATCCATATGGCTTCTTCATGCAGATTTGTTTTTCCAGATACCCATGTAGGAATGTTTTCTTAACATCCATCAGTTCTACTTCAAAATCAAATGCAACAACAACATATAACAAAAATATAATAGAGATTAACTTGGGAGCAAGAGAAAAAATGTCACCAAAATCAATTCCCTCAACCTGGGAATAACCCTTTGCTACTAACCGAGCTTTGTATTTCTCCACTTTGCCTTCTGCATTCAACTTATTTTTAAATACCCATTTGTTGCCAATGGGAATTCTTCCAGTTGACAACTCCACTAGATCCTAAGCCTCATTCTTATCCAAGGATTCCATTTCTTCGAACATGGCCTTTTACCAGAGTTTTCCATCCTTTGAATCCACTTCCTCCCTAACAGTTTTAGGATCATCATTAGTAATAGACAAAGAAAAAATTGAACATAAATCAGGTGGAGTATACCTTTCTGGTAGCCATTTTTCTCGAACTAATCTCCTTAATACTAGAGTATAAGGGTCTTATTTTGATTCTCATTCTTCTGTAGAGTCTAATTCATCATCCTTTGACTCAAAATATATTTTCTCTGGTTCTTCCTTACATGGTAGGAATTCCTGTTTGACAACACATTTCATTTCTCTAAATACCACATCTCGGTTATACACAACCTTCTTAGTTTCTGGGTTCCAAAGCTTATAACCTTTGAGACCATCTTTATACCCAATAAAGATACACTTTTCAACCTTCTTATCTAGATTATTCATGTTTTCCTTTGGAAAATGAACATAGGCCTCATAGCCAAATACCTTGAGATGTATGAGAGAGGTTTTCTTACCAGTCCATACCTCATGTGGAGTCTTTCCATCCAATGTTGATGAGGGTGATTGATTGACCAGGTAACATGCAATACCCATTGCCTCTGCCCATAATTATTTCCCTAACTCGATACCACTAAGAATGCACCTTGCTTTTTCAATCAACGTCATGCTCATCCTTTCTGCAACTCCATTCTACTGAGGTTTATAAGGAGTAGTCTTCTTCCTTTCTATACTACATTTCTTACAAAATTCTTCAAATTCATTCCCGCAGAACTCTCCACCATTATCCGTCCTCAACACCTTAATTATTTTCTCTATTTGATTTTCAACAAGATCCTTAAACTCTTTAAGCCTATCAAAGACTTCAGATTTCTTCATGAGGAAATATATCCAAGTATTCCTTGAGAGGTCATCTATAAATGAGACATAGTACATAGATTCTCCAAATGATGGAACCGACACAGGTATAAATACATCACTATGCACTAGATTTAAAATTACTTCTACCCTCGTTGCACCAGAGGGGAGTCTTACTCGATTCTTCTTACCATATACACAATGTTCATAGAAATCAAAATCCAGAGAGCATTTAGACATACCTTCAACCATTCTGATATACCCCAATATTTGATGACATAACATAACCTTTTCTCTAGAGACTGTAGGATTTTTTTCTTCTTCAGCTCCAATATCAGGAACAATGGAACTATTACAACCGTCACTAATAGTGCTTCCTTGCAGCTTATACAGAGTTCCAATATCAACTCCCTTCAACAACACCATTTCTCCTCAAACCATCCTACATGTTTCTTTTTCAAATATTATTTTTACTCCTACATCGTCCATTTTTCTTACATAAATCAAATTTTTGGCCAATCCTAAGATGTGCAAAACACCAGGAAGTGTTCTAATCTTTTTATCTATGAGTCTCAACTTGAATTTTCTTCATCCTATGATTTTGGCTACCGAGACATCACATAGGAAAACATTACCTACATAATAGCTTTCATATTCACAGAACCACTCCCTATGGGGAGTGATAGGAAAGGATGCACCTTAGTCAACCAACCATGCCTCATGATCTGCATGTGTTCTTGAAGAATCCAAGTACACATCCCCTCCTTATTCCTTGGAGGTGTTTTCTTCTGTAGAGGGAGCACCTTTAGATCCCTTCACTCTCTCAACGCTTTTGGATATACATTGCTTCTTGAAGTTCCCTTGTTTTCCACACCTCTATCATATCTTTACAAACTTTTCGGGAGATTTAGATCTACCCTTAGATTTAGATCTCCCACTTGAGGACTTAGATATATTTCTTTCCTAGGAGCATCCTCTTGAAAATAATGCATTTGTGCCCTGTCCTTCCATGTTGTTTCGTCTCATATCCTCAGACAATAAGGATGATACCACATCATTGAAACTCAAGGTAGTTGTATTACTACTTATGGCCACAACTTGACTATCCCACGAGTTTGGTAAAGAGAACAATAAACTGATACACTTATCTTCATCTGAATTTTAATCTCAACAAATAATAACTGACTTACCACAGTATTGAAGGAATTTGTATGCTCTATCATTGAGTCTCCATCTCTCATCCTCAGGTTTTACAAATTCTTCCGCAAGAACAATTTATTTACCAGGGACTTAGACTAATAAAAATTCCCCAACTTATCTCATAACTCCTTGGATGTAGCTTCCCTTGACAGATTCAGTAATATTGAATCTGAGAGACACAATCAGATTGTTCTATTTGCCTTCCGATCCAACTTTTTCCAGCCATCTACTAACGTTCCTATAGGTGCAATAACTAGATCTACTTTGATCCATTGATCTTTGTCTACCAATAAATCTTCCATCTTGAGCTTCCACAACTCAAAAATTTTCCCATTAAATTTCTTGATCTCTATTTTCGAATTGCTCGCCATTTATTTTCACTTGAAGAATCAATATCACAGATCTCCCACTGTAATAAGTCTTATCACTGTCCTGATCCAAACTCCTAACCAAAAATGGGTCCCCCTAAAGCCAATAATCACTCTGATACCAAATGTAGATTTTAACCTTGTACAATTATTTATTGCAAACAAGTTTTCAATAAAAGAATAGAAAAGATACAATGGAAAATACACACATTACACAAAGACTTTTCCCCTGGAAACCTAAACGAGGAAAACCAACATATTCTATATTCATCATCCCATAAATTGTTTATAGTACAATATACATATAGGATCCCATAGCATCCAAAACCCTAATCAAATAACTTGAATTAGTCAACAATCTTGATTCATTAACCATAAATAGAAAACCATCGACGAAAACCATGTGCCGAAAAACCATCCAAAAATGAACACAAAAAACCTCTATTTTTTTTTCGAGGGGTGCTGCACCTGAACCCCCGTGCAAGGGGGATCCCGCCCCCTTGTGACACTAGTTCTAAGAATGCAATGAATATAAAACATACCCAACAAGAAGAACCTCTGAATTTTGGTAGCATAGATATGTAAATGATTCTTCCCCCATATGCTCAAGATTTGTCTTCTTTATATAGATTCTTGGTAGAGGCTTGGGAGAGATTCTCTATCCTCTAGAGACTAATGGAGACTCAAATGATGTGAGTTCCAAGGCTCATTCCATGAAGAACCAACTCATCCCTCACTTTCCTCTTTGAAACTCCATGAATCTATAATTTTACATAGGGTATCGCTTGTTGTAAATTAATGACAAGTGACATGTCATTGGTTGTCCCATAGATGACCAATGACACCCCTCAAAAATTGTTTGAATCTTGAGCTAGGGATGTGTGTTGGATTTCATCTTCTACTATGTTCCCCTCTGACCCTATAGGGTGAAAATTAAGGCTATAAAAAATCCCCCCTAATGTGTGAGGTAAGGAAAGGAATGGATGGCTGAAACAAATTAAAATAAAATAGTATCCATGTGAGGCAACATGAGGAGAGAGAAAATAGGTATGAAGGTAAAAAAGTACCTATATTAAAACACTAAGGATAAAGGAATATATAGACCATACCCAAGGCAGACATACTCAGAATTTGAAGAGTATCAAAGCATGACCACTGAAAAAATACATTCTGGATTCATGACATGAAATGAAAGACCATGGCCATGAAAGAATACATGGTGGATACATGTCATCAATAAGATCATAGCCACAAGAAAATACAATGTGGATTTATTTCAGAACATTGTTATAACCCTAAATTTCACCGTACATGCATACCTGGCACTTGGCCCTCTTACTTGCTATTTTTTCCAAGCCATCATTGAGTTTCTCTTCTTAAAAAATTTTTTTTAGAGGATGTATGCACCCTGCTCCACTACAGCCCGCGTACGTACTTAGGCTGATCCACTACAGCCCACGTATGTACTCAGGCTGCTCCACTACAACACGCGTACATACTCAGGCTACTCCACTACAGCTCGTGTATACCTCCAAAAATTTTCAAAAAATGAAAAGTTGCAAGGAGTTCATTGAGATTATGAGCTATTGGGTAGTTTCCCAAATAATCCACCACCTATAGCCCCTCACCCAACCGAATAACCATCCTTTTTTCATATAAAAGGAGGTGTTGGGGTCTCATTCCAAGGAGAAACATAGCTACAGTGAAAGTCTGCCCATTTCACTTTCCCCCCTTGCCCAAAGAATTTGCAGCCACATTGTGAGTTTTGAGCCAGAATTCCCTATTCTTTCCTTTTTCCTCATCCATAAGCCTATGCCCATTCTCTAGAGAGAAATGTGAGAGAAGAAGGATACATGGAAGAAGTTGGAGCTTGGTGAAGAGGAGCCTAGGATCGGGTTCGAGGAGTAGTCGTCGATCTCATTTTGTAAGTAACTCTGTGAGATTAATATAAAGAAGTAATTTTTCTGTCCCACCATATGATGTGTTCAATCTTCATGTTTGATCTACATTTTGTTATAACATCTAACCCACTAATTCCTATATATAATGCATGTTCATATTTTCTTGTTTGTCTTTTGGTGAATGCAAGACAACCTTGGGAGGAGATTTGCAGTTGAGAAGTGACCGAACGTAAAGGGATCGACACCGGACGCAGAGTTTATGGTAAGACTACATGATCCCTATACTTTGTAATTTATGCATGAACGTGGGGTGTTGTCAGGATAGTTTTTAAAAGTAGGAGAATTTAGACAGTTAGCTCTACCTGCACTTTAGAACCCTAATGTAGTCTGTAGGGGGGTTTTCCCACTATAGCATAATTGGCGACCATACTAGGGAAGCCTCTAGGGTTTTTAGGGGATGTTTTTGGGTGTATTAATTGGTTTGATTACCTGTTTTGAGTTTTCTTTAAGTTTCTGAATCTTTAAGGAATTCTAGTATGCCATACCAGTACTCCCTGCCTGGTCAGCTTGACTGTTAGTTTTCCTTTTTGGGAAGTTACATAGGTGTACGTGGCCTGCAGTGGGTCTACACACGTACATACATGCCCTATCTTTGGACAACCCGCATACATACGCATGTTTCTTAAGTGTCAGTAGCGTACCTATGTCAGGAAATTTTTTCCTTAAGAAGGGGCAGCCAACCTCTTCCCTGATTCAAGTCTGACTTCTCAGGGGTTTCTTGATTTAGTACTTCTCAGGGGGGGGCATGAATCATGTATTCATCAGTTTATTTTAGAATATTTTGTTATTTCTTCTTTGATTGGAAGAAAATATAAAAAAAAAACTTATCTTGTTAGGTCTCTTTCTTTCTTGGCATTTTCTTTGCATTGCTATTTGAAAAAGAAAAATAAATTATCATAGTGTTGTCTTTTCTTCTCATCTTAAAAGAATTTCAAAAGAAAAATAAGAAAGATAATCATTCTTTGCTAGTGGTCTTATAAGTTTATTTTTCACAAGAGTCTTAACAACATCAGTTGCACTACCACACCCCTTTTGAGTAAATCAAGCCTTAAAAAGAACGCTTAATTAAAATTAACTAGATTTTACGTTTGTAGGGTCTATCAACTAGTTTAGGCTAGAACCTTGATTTAGGTTGGAGAGGAAACTCTTCAAGGCTATAAAACAAACATATGAGTCTGTGTTAGGGAGTGTAAAAATTCCAGTGAGCGTGAAAGTTATTAGGGGCCCCCCTCTAACACAGGGGATAAACATGAGGTCTCATGCGAAAAGGTAACGGAGATAACCCCTCCAAAGTTGGACCAAGCGTAGTGGGGAACACATATTGAGGACTTGTTGTGGGATTCTGCTAGTTGCATTTTCCTACAAAGCTTTGTGGACCCCGAATCCATTCAGGATCCTCATTTGTATTCTGGACCACTTGCTTCTGATACCCTCGGTAGGTTTCGGGCTTTGTTACCTTGCTCATTGTGGTCCACCCGATTGTCGACTGTACCCACCTGGTGACTGTTCGCGAGTTGGAAACTTAGTTGCCTTTATTCTAGGGACTTACACAAGTGACTGTGAGGGTATACCACGATACCTAGGGCAGATGTCGGGCCATGCTATGCAGAGTATACCCAGAGGGTGCTTCCATGATTGAGTTGCACTTGCACCAGTAAGTTGCTCTAGTGTTGGTTAGTGTAACTATTCTTCCTACTAGTTAGTCGTTTGCTTGATTTTCCTTTAGGAGTTTTTCTAGTGCGTTCTCTGTGCTCCCTAGTTTTCCATAGTGAGTTAGTCAGTCATTGATTTGGGTCTCTGACTTAGGGTGGTAGACCACCCACTCCGCTGGTCGCGAGGACCTTTCGGTCTTCCGCTTAGAAACGTGGAGCCGCCTGTTTATAGACGTTGTTTTGATAACACTGGTTCTTTAGAGTTGGTGTGTGAGACTTTTATGGACTTGAACGATCCCGCAAGGGGAGAACCTGTGCATAATATTTTCATGACTAAACTTCCCAACGACGCCAACCGAGGAACCCCTTCTCAAGGGGATTCTTATGATTTTCCTTTCTTTGAAAACATTGGTGTCCCTTTGATGACCACTTTATACATTCCTAGGTTGAATGTGGGATTACCAGTTTGGTTGGGCACCATTCCAAATGTCCCGAATGCTCTTGATGCTTCTTAGTTAAGAACTTTATGTCATGGGAACGATGTTGATGTTCCTTCGTCAACAAAGTCTTCTCCTCCTCCTTCTCCCGCTTCTAGTGAAAGTACAATTACTAGTAGCCAGAAGTCTAAATGAAGTAGAAAGAGGAAGAATAGGAAGAAGAATTCACCAACCTATGCAAGTCATGTTGGGGGAAAGAACCCAGCCTCTGCAAGTCATGTTGAGGGAAAAATTCTAGTCACTGCTAGTCACATTGAAAATAGGTCTGTAGCCTCTGCGAGTCATGTTATCAACCCATCACCAACCTATGCAAGTCATGTTGGAGATGTGAAACCAACCGCTACCAGTCATGCTGGGGGCATTGATTCTGTTGAGAAACCTAGACGGATAGGAAGTAAGCTTAAATTCCATTGTAAGATTTGCAAGGGAGATCCCCTTACTCATTTTTTCCCTGGAATTCCATAGGTACAAAGATTGTGGTCCCTGTCTACAAGCTCTTCTGATTCTGAGTCTTCTTAGGTTTCCTCACAGTCTATTCAACCATTGGTTGAGAAAGTGGTCATGCCGTTGCATTCATTTGCTGATCCCAATCCTCTTTTGGGGGGTGAGGTGCTTTTAGACCATGTAGTCTCGCAACCTATTCAACCATTGGTTGAGAAATTGGTCATGTCGATGCAGTCATCGACTGATCCCACTTCTCTTTTGAGGGGTGAGGTGCCTTTAGACCATGTAGACCATGTAGTCTCACAGCCTATTCAACCATTGGTTGAGAAATTGGTCATGTCGATGCAGTCATCGACTGATCCCAATCCTCTTTTGAAGGGTGAGGTTCCTTTAGACCATGTAGTCGTGAAGCCTATTCAACCATTCATTGAGAAAGTGGTCACGCTGATGCAGTCATCGGCTGATGCCACTCCTCTTTTGGGGGGTGAGGTGCTTTTAGACCATGTAGTCTCGCAGCCTATTCAGCCATTGGTTGAGAAAGTGGTCACACCGATGAAGTCTTCAAATGATCCCACTCTTCTCTTAGAGAGTGATGCGTCACACTGAAAATAGGTCTGTAGCCTCTGCGAGTCATGTTATCGACCCATCACCAACCTATGCAAGTCATGTTGGAGATGTGCAACCAACCGCTACCAGTCATGCTGGGGGCATTGATTCTGTTGAGAAACCTAGACGGATAGGAAGTAAGCTTAAATTCCATTGTAAGATTTGCAAGTGAGATCACCTTACTCATTTTTTCCTTGGCATTCCAAAGGTACAAAGATTGTGGTCCCTTTCTACAAGCTCTTCTGATTCTGAGTCTTCTCAGGTTTCCTCACAGTCTATTCAACCATTGGTTGAGAAAGTGGTCATGCCGTTGCAGTCATCGGATGATCCCAATCCTCTTTTGGGGGTGAGGTTCTTTTATACCATGTAGTCTCGCAGCCTATTCAACCATTGGTTGAGAAATTGGTCATGTCGATGCAGTCATCGACTGATCCCACTCCTCTTTTGAGGGGTGAGGTGCCTTTAGACCATGTAGTCGTGCAACCTATTCAACCATTGGTTGAGAAAGTGGTCATGCTGATGCAACCATTGGCTGATGCCACTCCTCTTTTGGGGGGTGAGGTGCTTTTAGACCATGTAGTCTCGCAGCCTATTCAACCATTGGTTGAGAAAGTGGTCACACCGATGCAGTCTTCGGCTGATCCCACTCTTCTCTTAGAGAGTGATGTTTCTACCGAATATTTTTTTATCATTTTCAGTTCAGTACTTTCAGAACAAGGGGGCATTCTTCTCATTCCGAGCACACCCCCTCCAAACCCTAGGATGATTTCCTTTGATCGGAATGATCTTACTGAGCCTTGTCTTCATTCTTCTGCACCTTTTCAAATAAGGGTTGTATTTAATTCAAAAAACATCTATCGATGTATTGTGGATGAAGGAGAATCCACAAGTATTTTATCTTCCTCGGTTTGGAAATTATTGGGATCTCTCGAGCTTGTGTCTACTTTGCATGAGCTGTTGTATTTTGACAGACGTCCTAGTGAATATTTGGGGATTCTTCCTCAGTTGCCTATCTCGTTAGGTGGGAAGATTTTCCTTGTTGATGTTATAGTGGTGCAAGGCCCATTAGATTTTAATATGCTTCTTGGGCATGATTATGTATATGCTATGAATGTTGTGGTGTCTACGCTCTTCCAGGTGATGCATTTCCCTCACAATGGAAGAATTTTCACTATTGACCAACTGACATCTGATAATCACATCTTAATTCGACATTATTTCATACTACCCCTTTACATGTTCCTAGTGTTCGTGTAGAATCTACCCTGCCATGGGTTAATTATGTGGCGTCTTATGCTCAGTTTTCAATTGCTTCTGAGAAGGAACCTATGCAATCATGTTTGTCTTCTCGAGACTTGGTCTCAACAATTGATCCATTGGCTTATCCAATGGAGGCATGGGAGCCCTTTCTTCCCCCTCTTGGTCCAAGTGATCTTGAGTCTCCTTCTGAGTCTGATCTCATTGTTTGTAGATCCTCAAGCTCTCATGCTTGTGATTCTTCGTTGATAGACTCTGCTAGTCCTGTCCAGATCCTCCATCGTCAAATGGAATATGGTCAGTTTACTTCACCCTTAGATACTGTCGACCCTCGTTTGTGTGATTTTTTGGATTTTGAATTTCCTTCAGATGAGGCTATCCTTGAAGCCATGACTATGGTTTCTATACTGTGGGATGATTTACACCGTGATTTGTGTTTTCTTCCCTTTTGGGAGACTTTCCAAGTTGATCGCCGAAGAGACTCTTGGTCAGATCCTAGCAGTGGGCTCTACCTGAACCAATTTCATACATGAGTCGTAGCCCCCTCGGGTCTTCTTTTAAGCCCTTTTCAGACACTCTAAACATGGAAATATTGACAAGTGATCTTGTTGTCCTTCATGCTCACCAAACTAAAATTTGAAGGCACGTATGTTCGGTAGTAGTTTATCCCTTTTTTCGGTCCAAATGGTCAATTTTACGAACAAAGGTACGCTCTTGGAACTTCGGTTCGCTAGAAGAGTATTATGAGGTATAAATTTAACCCTTTTTCGGGCCTGAAGGAATAAATTTACGAAAAAGGAACCCCCACAGATTCCATAGTTAAGCTCTTTTCAAAATCTCCAAAATTGAAAAGATAGCCGAGCGACCTTGTTCCCGCACACTCGTTAAATTGGTCCAGAAGAAAATCCTCTACGGAGTCCATAGTTAAGCTCTTTTCAGACTCCTTAAAATTGAAAAGATCGTTGAATGATCTTGTTCTTTCACACTCATTAATTGGTTTAGAAAAACATCTACTGGCATGAGTTTACCCCTTTTTTTGGCCTCTAGATTATGGAGGAAAAAGGTACACCTTAGGATATTCATCTCTCTGGGAGAGTTCTCCTAAGTAAATTTTAATTTTTCGGGCTAAGGAGACTAAATATAGAAAAAGAAGTGAGTCCATAGCTAAGCTCTTTTCAGACTCCTTAAGATTGAAAAGATTGTCGACTGATCTTGTCTTTGTCAGACTCGTTAAAATGGTTTTGAATAGATGTATTTTTGATGCTAGTTTATCCCTTTTTTGAGCTGACTAGACTATCTTCAAAAAATATACCTCAATGGAGTCTTCTTTTATGTTTTTTCAGACTCTCTAAAAATGAATAACCATCGAGCTTACCTTCTCTAGGCTCATTTAAAATTACATTGAAGGACATTATCATTGTGTATTATTAATCACATCTGCATCTCTATGTCTTTGGCCTAATGCCGACTCCATGTTGCTCTCAACTGAACCTTTGAAGCATGCCTTATACGCAAGCCTTGTAGCACTTTTTCTTTGCGTCTTGACACCTTCGAGTGTCCTTTCCCTGCACATGTATCCTTGATCTGAGCATTTGTGTGTTTCTTGCGCTTGGAACTAGTATGCTTGCGAAACTCATTCCTCCTTTGTAATGTAGCATTCTTTTATTATTTTTCAAGCTCTCCAAAATATTGAAAAGGACAAAAAAAATTCAAACATACCCCAAAAAGAGGATGGGAAAAGTATTTTCTTTTTATGGCAGCACAATGAGTCACCCTTGGACAAAGCACATCCTTCCATTTGTTCGTCAAGATTTGGGATTTAATATGACCTTAGGAAGTTGTTCTCGTAACATAGAGCTATGTCCTCCTCTGTTTTGTTATCCTTCCAAACATATGGAGAGTTTACGTTGCCTCCTGCATCGTGAACTTATGTCAATGTCTTGCTGCCTAAGTCTGATCATCAATCGTGCTATTGTCCAAGGGAAGTTTTACCCAACTTGAGTTGGCCTTTCTGCAGTTTGTCTCTTGACCTCATGCCTGACCATCCCTAAAGTCCAATCAAGTCTTTGTTCGAAATCGCTGCAGTTCTCCGCCTGATCAATGAGATCCTCTTGTATGTTCCTTGACGAGCTGTCGAAGACCTCTGGGTAGTGAAGTCGTACACTCACATTACACTGCTACCCTATTTTTAAATATCTTGAAGTTTTTGTTCGAGCTCTGAAGGCCTCATCTCCAGCCATCAGGCATCATGGGCTTCTTGAAGATGGATACTATACATGTATATCTTTGATTTTGAGATGTAGATCCGTTGTGTATTGCTCGTGGATACACTTTATATAGTTATATGACATGGATCTGCAGTGTATTTGATTGGAAACCATGATTTATTTCATCTCAAGCATGGGTATGCCCGCCTCGGTGAGACAATTATTATTTTTGTAGATGGCACCTCCAGAACTCTAGTCCTAGGCTCACTCGCTTCGTATGTTGTTTTGGCCATCAAATCCTCTTCTGACCTCACACATTAGGGGACATCTGTTATATCCCTAAATTGCACCATGCATGGATACCTGACACTTGGCCCTCTTACAACATAGTTACCAACTTAACGAGAACTCTCCAGAGTTCTCATTTTTTGCGGGGTCCAATTTTTTACCTCGTTTTTAAAAAAGGTGCTACCGATAGAACCTCCTCTCTGTTTTTAGGTGTTTTTTGATATTTTAATTTTTTCGATCCACAATGTTTCCACATTATTTTTTTAAATGCTCATTTTTCATCTATTTTCAATTTTTTTCTATATATATATATATTTTTTGTTTTTATTCAACTCATTTTTTAGTCTTTTTTTCATGTTTCTTTCAATTTTTTTTTTTTTTTTTTACCATTTACTTTTTCAAAGTTTTTCATAGAATTTTGTCTCCTTAATTAATTTATTGTTCCA
>ML783822.1:128459-140085 GCA_009831015.1 Picea engelmannii | reverse complement strand
GGAGGGAAATTATATTTTTTTTTGGGGGGGGGGCATTTGGAGGGAAAAAATCATAGGCATGTTATTATAATGTCATAGGGACAGTGAGCATTTCTATCATTCTATGTTCCGAGAGAGAAGGGATGGCTTCATCAAATAAAGAAAATTGTATTTCTGAGACATCAACAAATACTTCGCATACCTCTTCTGTTGGGACTAGGAAATGCCATAGGAATGCTTGTAATGCAAATGAGGCATCGTATTTTTCAGCTAGTCATAATTTTGATCATGGTTCAAGCAATTTTATTCAACATGTTCCTCATGAAAGCACTAAATCAGAGGACTTTGAAGGCACCGATGATGAAGAGGAGGAATATGATGGTGATAAATCTAGTCAACAATTTAATAGTACTGCAAATAATCAAAATGTAGGTCAAAGTGGAGACTATGATCAATGTTTAAATGATTGGGATGAGATTTTTCCTCCAAGTGAAGATTTTGAACGTACCAATGAAGATTTCCAAGGCACCAATGAAAATGATGGAGAAATTCCCTCAAGTGGAAATTTTAAAAGCAGTGAAGATGATTATGACAATGGTGGACCAAATTCCACGAGTGGAGAATTTAAAGACAACAATGTTGGTGATTATGATTTTCCTCCTAGTGAGGATTTTGAAGGTACTGATGAAGAGTTTCCTCCAAGTGAGGATTTCCAAGGCACGAATAAGGATGGAGAATAATTCCCCCCAAGTGGGGACTTTAAAAGCAATGATGACGATTATGACAATGCTGGACAATCTTTCTCGAACGAGGAATTTAAAAGAAACAATGTTGGTGCTGATGATTTCCCTCAAAGTGAGGATTTTGAGGGTACCGATGAGGATAATGAAGATTTTCCTCCAAGTGAGGATTTTGAAGCTAGTAACGAGGATGGGGATTAGGATGATGAAGAATATCTTTCAAGTGGTGAGTTTCAAAGTAGCGAAGATGATTACACAATTGGTGGTCAATCTTTCCCGAGTGATAAATTAAAAATAAACAATGTTGATGTTGATTTTCCTCCAAGTGAGGATTTTCAAGATACTGATGAAGGGTTTCAAGGCACTAAGCAAGATGGTGGAAATTTTCACTCAAGTGGGGATTTTGAAAGCAATGAAGATGATTATGTCAATAGTGGACATAATGTTGATGATTATTTTTCTCCAAATGATTCTGTTGATGATGATGTTCTCAAACATTTAGCTGCAACAAATGAAGGTGATCGACATTCTCTAGTTCACTCTCCTGACAATGTTTTTCTTGATACTCATTGTGGTGACAAGGAAAAACCTTCTAGTGAGGATGATGAAATAGTGGAGACATTGCAAAGAAACATTGTTTCTAGGACCAAGATTAGACCTTTTTACATCGATCCAAAGCATTCTAGTTATACAAGGTCTAGGAAATAATTTCTCACTAAATCAATTTCCATAAAAGAATTGATTTCAAGTGAATGTTGTCAAAATAATTGTTTGAAAAGCATGGACTACATGTATGCCTTGATTAAAAGGAAGACATATTTGGCAATGAATAAGAGCATTCAAAATTCATATTTGACAGGGTTCATGATATCCACCAATATAGTATACGATTATCGCATTGGGAATATTTTACTTTGCATAAAGGCTTTCAAAAAAATTCACTCAATTGGTAATCTTCGTCTATCAAGAATCCAGACAAGGTTGGAAAAAGAGCCATCATTTTATTCAAAGGTACATCATGGACGAGAGAGTGGGCCATTCACAAACACTGCATTGTCTTGGATGCGTGATTTCTTTTCCAAACATGGAGAGTGTATGCCAGATAGAGACACAATTCATATTCCAGATAATTTTTCAAGGAGGAAAATCTACAACTTGTACAAAGGATATGCTGAATATGTTGAAGTAAAGGATAATTTTATTACATATGCATATTTTACAAGAATATAGAAGAAACAATTCAACAATGTCTGTATTCCTAAGAAGTCAAGGATGGGGATTTGTAATATATGTGCTACTCTTAAATCAAGAAGAGATAAATCTGAATGGGCCAAAAGAGGTATGTATTTACTATTTTTTTTTTTAAATTGAATAGTTATCAACTATGAAAACATATGATCAATATTTCCATTTTATGTCATGTGCAGATTCCATAATCAAAGCACTTCAAGAACATTGGAATCAACAATCAAGTGAAAGACACAAGCTCTAAAAACATCAAAAGAAGTGTTATGATGGTCCAAACAAATATTTAGGTATGATAATTGATGGCATGGACCAGAAGAAAACACTTCTACCACATTTTTTCCATACACCCAAAAATTTACAGGAAGAGAATTTCATTCAATTTCACTCGGTTGGTTGTATGGTTTTCAATGGAAAAATGTGTCCAAGCGTTTACTTCACATCTCCAAATATTCACAATGATGCAAATATAACCATCACCATAATTCATCATGTGCTCATTCACTGGTCTGGAAATCTTCCTCAAGTTCTCTATCTACAGTTGGACAACACTAGTCGTGAAAATAAAAATCAAATTGTGTTTGGATATATAAGCATGCTTGTTGAAATGGGAATCTTTCAAAAGGTGAAAGTTGGTTTCCTTCTTGTTGGACACACTCATGATCATATTGATCAAATGTTCAGTTGTTTTTCCATAACATTGAGGAGGAAAAAAGTTGGAAGTCTACCATCATTGATTGAATGTATTAAGAAAGCATACATTCCAGAGCATGTTTTTCATATATTAGAAGAAATTGTTGACATGAAAATATTTATTTAGGGATCATATCGTGAAGAAAAATGTATTGAGCAACTTCATGACATTAGCTTCCAACATCAATTTTGTTTCAAAAAAATTGATGGGAAAACACTTATATGGGGAAAGCAATATTCAACTACTACAGAATGGGGGCCTTCATCAGGTTTATCATTTTTGAAGTTCATTCCAGATTATCCAATTTTTGCATCAAAATTATTATTTTTACAATCAGTTGTTGAAATCCATAATGCACGAAGGCGTAATAGAGATGTAGATTATTCAGAATGCCTAGAAGAAATTAAAAAGTCCATTAAGGATACATATGAGTACTTTGATGTTGCTGATTCTATTCGGTGGGAGTATTTTTTCAATAGTCAAAGTGACATCATTTCAAGCTCAACAAATGAAGATACAATGTTGAGGACTCCATTTCATTGGCCACAAAATATGCCAAACGAATCTGAAGAAACAAACATTGTTCAAGTTCAAGAATCTCAAGGTGCTATTGATATTACACAAGCAGAGGAAAGATAAATGTATATTGGTTCGTGAAGGTTGCATGCACAACATGAAGCCATGGAAGACCTTTACAAGGGTTCAGTACAAGATATTAAGGAGGATAGCATGATTGCAGTTTTAGCGACTGCGGATCCACATGGTTATCCATTATGGATAGTAAAGGTTATAAAGATTGAGAAAGAATATGTTGATGTTGTTGCAATTGAAGTGCATTGGTATGCAACAAGTACACACCCATTTAATGGTGTGTACAAGCCAGGGATGGTGGTTGAGAAACATGTCAATAGAAAGAGAAAAAAAAAGGGTCAAAATACAACTCATCGTCACATTGACCTCTTACAATTAGATGATGTTGAAATATTTGTTTATGACTTCAATTTGACAAAGAGAGGAACTCTTCGCTCCAAGACAACATAGATTATCAAGAGGTTGTTGCCGCAAGAAATAAATGCAAGATGGGAGTTTGTTGAACCTAGTCGTAGATGTAAAAGGCATTTGACATCTGAAATGTTGGGCATGCCTGTAGACTCAGATGGTGCATTCATTAACAATAGAGAAGAGTATGGATCATATACATCTTCATCAATACATTCATCTGAAGATAATGTAGAATCCGATGGTATTTCAGAAACCACGAGTCAATCTGAATAAGTGTATGGAACATTTTAAGAAATTTTTATCCATATGATGTTTGTATGGTAACTAAAAAAGAGCATTGAACTTACATATGATCTTACATGAAGTCATGAATCTTTTGATATGTTTTATAAATGATATATTTTTTTAATATGGATAATATAATAAAATTTCTTAGCTCATATGTTTTGAATATGGTCAATATAACAATACTTTTAAGAAACTATTTAAAAAGTGAAGTTGAATTTTTAAAGTATATTGTAATATTTTCATGGCATTATGTATTAGCTTGTGCTTTGCGTGATGATAGCATTTAAAAAGTAAACATTTAAGGTTTGTTTTTATGTTTTTGTTTACAGTAATGATGAGTTCTTTTACCACATTATAAAAATGTGTCATTTTAATACCCCAATTTTAGAATGGGTGCTACCGATAGCAATACTTTTCAATTTGATGGTTGATTTTGAGGTTTTGGTTTTAATGGTACCAAGTGATAAAAATACAATTTCAAATTATCTCAAAATTTAACATTTTGAAAAGAAAAAAAAAATTCAAAAACATATCTTTTTTTAGGTGTTGATTTTAAGGTTTTTCTAAGCTACTGTGTAAGTTTTGAAGGCCATGTTTGAAAAATGTTGTAATTTTGACCCCATTTAAAAAAATGGTGCTAACAGTAGCACCACTTTTTGATTTGGGGGTTGATTTTGATGTTTTCTATGAAAAAATATGGGTTTTTTGGGCCAGAGTTCTCATTTTGAGGTCACAGTTCTCATTAAGTTGGTAACTTTGTTTTACTTGCTATTTTTACCAAGCCATCACTGAGTTGTTATTCTTAAAAACCAATTTTTAGAAGATGTACGCACCCTGCTCCACTACAACCCACGTACGTACTCAAGTTGCTCCAGTACAACTTGCATACATACTCAGGTTGCTCCACTATATCTCACGTACGTACTCAGGCTACTCCACTACAGCCCGCGTATACCTCCAAAAAGTTGCAAAAAATGAAAAGTTGCAAGGAATTCATTGAGATTACGAGCTATTGGGTAGTTTCCCAACTAATCCACCGCCTATAGCCCGTCACCCAACTGAATAACCATCCTTTTGTCATATAAAAGGAGGCGTTGGGGTCTCATTCCAAGGAGAAACATAGCTACAGTGAAAGTCTGCCCATTTCACTTTCCCCCCTTGCCCCAAGAATTTGCAGCCACATTGTGAGTTTTGAGCCAGAATTCCCTATTCTTTCCTTTTTCCTCATCCATAAGCCTATGCCCATTCTCTAGAGATAAGTGGGAGAGAAGAAGGATACGTGGAAGCAGTTGGAGCTTGGTGAAGAGGAGCCCAGGACCGGGTTTGAGGAGAAGTCGCCGATCTCATTTTGTAAGTAACTATGTGAGATTAATATAAAGAATTACTTTTTACATTCCGCAATATGATGTGTTCAATATTCATGTTTGATCTACATTTTGTTATGACATATAACCCACTAATTCATATATAGAATGCATGCTCGTAGTTTTTTGTTTGTCTTTTGGTGAATGCAGGTCAACCTTGGGAGGATATTTTTAGTTGAGAAGAGACCGAACGCAAAGGGATCGACACTGGACACAGAGTTTAAGTTAAAACTATCGGATCCCTATACTTTGTACTTTATGCATGAATGTGGGGTTTTGTCAGGATAGTTTTCAAAAGCAGGAGACTTTAGACGATTAGCTCTGCCTGCACTTTAGAACCCTAGTGTAGTCCGTAGGGGGGTTCTCCCACTATAGCAAACATATACATCAGGAAGACAATGAACATTAAGGAGGGTTCCCTCGAAGTCTTAAAAGTACTCATATAAAAGTGATATACTACATTGCAACTTGGGAGGGGATGATTTAAGTAATGATGCAACCCCAAACCCGAGGTATTCGTTCCAAACCCTAATGGTATGATTCTACAACATGTGAATAGATGAGTTGACGTTGAGAATGGTAGAAACCATATATTACTGGTCATTGATGTGTACTATTAAAAGACATGAGGAGACCCACCAATGAGTAATATGGACCCCAAGGAACCTAGTACAATCTAGTGATTGTGAATAGAAGATTTGATGTCGAACACTCATAGAATCAATCGATCATGAGTCCATGCTATAAAATCATTGTCTCACAAGGAGGCCTGCCATCGAGGACTACAAGATCCAAGGTACTGCATGGTTTATAGATCCCTCTCCTATATAATGTGCCGAAGTCGATAGGAAGATATCCGTCGAAGGAGGGCCTTAATGCATCCCCCATCAATCGAAACGAAACATACACCGAGATGATGTGAAGAGATAGAATCACTATGTATAACTAACACAGAGACATTTGATTTGGAAAGTAAAAAAAACATCAGATGGCCAACACAAGATTAAAATTCCCTTGAACATATAACACAACACAATGGTGACTTGGCAACAAGACTCAAGAGCTAGAAGAATATAGTGCAACAACGCAGGAGGCATTGAAACACTCTCCATGATGATTAGAAGAGTAACCAACATGAGGAGTATGTGTGAGTCATATTATTGCGATGACTCCTAGGAAAGATAAAATCCAACTGTAATATGATGAATCAAACATGTGCCATGTTCAAGGGTGACTCCATTGACATTGCCATTTTGGAAATAGATCAATGGTAAAAAAAAACCGACTCTTTTTTTCATTATTTTTTTGGGTTTTTGGTGTCTCCTTCATGGGTTAACAAGATCTAAAGAGAGATAGAAGTATAATTGGTAGTGTATTTTTCATTCAAATTTAATGAGGCCGAAAAAGATTTAAAATTATACTCGTAATGGTGCCTTTTACGTGTCTTTTAGCACACTCAAAAAAGAAGTAAAAGTGTACTACTCGAAAGTGTCCTTTTTGTGTATTTTAACGAGTCTAAAAAAGAGATAAAAATGTACTTAGTTGTGTCTTTTTCATGTCTTTTAATGATTCCAAAAAAGAGATAAAAGTGTACTCATGTGGAGAGAACGAGTGGCTTAATAACATGCTCCTACGTTCCAAGCACATTGAACTGACCTAAGAAAAATGAATGCAAATGGTATTGGAAAGTGAGATCCACTCTTAGTAGCTATTCTCTCTATGGTCCAATGGATGCAAAACAAAGGAGAAATAATGCAAGAGGCGGATGGTGAAATGTTGTTGCAATATCGGTAAGAAAGATATTGGGAAAATAGTAGCACAAAAAAGGGGTAAATTACATGGGAAAAAAATTTCATAAGTAATCATTAAGAAACATAAACAAATGGGAACCCCCCTTGGATATAGCCAAAATATAGATGAAGAGAAGAAAATGAGTCTCATCGTCAAGTCATGGCAGGACTACAAGAGGGTTCCTGGGCCTACAAGAAATCATAGCATGGGAACCAAATGGAAATCAGCTAGGTGCTAACTAGGGTACCCATGGAGGGTAGTCACTACTGAAAAAGTTACGACGTGAAAAAATGGAGTGGCTAATGTCACAACCTAACATGATCAAACCTAAGGAATGTGACAAAAAAATGGAAAATTAATAATGCAAATTGTGGATGCAGGGAAAATCCTATCCCTATATGCCAATTTAAGAACATGTACCTCAAGTTCATTGCAAGTTATTGTTTCCATAAAAAATTCCCTGTAATTCTATCAACACATGTAAACTAGATTTTGGGGGTCAAAATGTGTAGTGAAATCTCAAAAAAGAAAATATTTTTGGATTTTTTGGATATGATATATGCAAAACAAAAGTACTCATACCACACACCTATATACAAGGCACTACACATTCTAATGATTTAGGTGAAGTAGAGTCCATTTATAGGCTTTGACCAAGGATCATTTTCATAATTGATGAAATCATGGGTTTTTGTTGGCATTGTTGGATAGGCATTTTGGTTAAGATTTGGGATTTGTGCAAGAAGAAGTCAAAGAATAAAAGGCAATTAGAAGATAGACCAAAGCACACGATGGGAGAAGAGTTTAAGGAGTCAAAGCGCGTGATGGGAGAAATGTTTAAGGAGTCAAAGTGTGCAACATAAGGATACATGATGGAGCGACGCACAAAATGAGGAAAATGGTTATAGAGCATTGGGTTTTTGGGGACATTTTTGTCCACATTGTAATGGGTTTAGACCTATTTTTATGTATAAATATTTAATGGGTTTTGGGTAGAGGAATTTCAAAATTTTTGAGGGTTCGACATATGAGAAGTTATTAATGATTTTTCGGTAAGTTGAGTAGAGCAAAGGAAGAAGTTTGAGGTATGACTGAGGAGTAACGCTCAGATTGCAACAGAACAACTTGACAGGTTTGGGTAATGTTACTGTTGCATATTTTTTAGCGCAATGCACAACTGTAAGAGAATTAACAATGACTAATAAAAGACACCAGTCATTGTGGATGTAGCCCAAGTTGGTGAACCACGTTAAACCTATGTGTTGTGAAGTGTTTTATTTTAATTTTATACCATTTAATGTTATGGTGTGATGATTATATATGTTGAATGTATTAATCATATATGATGTTATAATGTCGCACACTAAAGTATCTAGTAATTGAATGAATGTTAAGTGGGAGAATATCGCGCATATAATATGTTGAATGTTAACTAACTTTTAAGTAATGGGAACTACAGACATGAGTAAATGATAGTAAGAACATGCAGAATGCCTCACTTCCCCTCATCACTGTAGAACCCTAGTTCCTATAGCCCCTCTAGATACCTCGAGTGAGACTTCAATTGCTCTGCAAGTGATTCTGAAAGGGCCGGTGTCTAAGGGTTTTGTTGGTATATAAATGATTAACCCCGGGTATTCCCACTGCATGTCAACAAATGGTTCCATTTCCAAGATCAGGAAATGTAATTGAGGGGAATTTTTTGGAGGCCAAATAAGGAGGAGATCATTGAATGGATAGAAATGAAGCAACAAGAATTTTCCAGAGAACAAAATAGGAACCCACGACTCAATGATGAAAAATTGTTGCAAAGGTATGTATTCATATATATTCATGAAATATTCTTTGGTGAATTTCCAATAATTTTGACTGAATGGGTAGAAAGGATAGTGGAGAATGTTGGGAGATATAGAGCTGAAGCTACGAGAAAATTGACTCCTAAATTGATCAGAAAACTGAATACATTAAGTAATAAGGTTTCTAGTGCTGTTGATTTCTAGTTAAATAGTATACCTGGGGGTTATATTACAGATCTTGCAATATATTGTACCCAGTCTTATAGTGTCGCAGAGAGGGAATTTTTCAAGGTTCCATGCAAAAGATAATTGAACACATTGTCTACTTGGATAAAAATATTTTTGTGCGACAAGAATGTTATGAAGATGGAGTCTGATTTCTAGGTGCCTTCACACATAGGGGGAATGAGGGATAACCAGAGGATGGTATGAGAGTGGGAAAGATGAGTAAGGATCATATGGACTAAGGTTTCCGAGAGAAGAGGAAACTGACTTAGACATAGGGATTGGAGTATTGCGTCATGGGAAAAACTTTAGATATAGTAAGAAGGAGACTGTAGATGGGAAAGAAGAGTATCACAAAGAATTCAAGGAAATTTATCCCTGCACAATACTTCATATCACACCGTATGAATAAAGGAAAATGAAATAAATGGATCCTCAGTATTTTCCAACAGAAGAAGGAAGTCCATATCAGATTGGAATCTACGTCGAACCCACAACCCTGTGTGTGTCACTGAGAATTGAAGAAGGAATCAAGACTTGTTCAAGATAAATTGTAATTAGAATAGTGGAAGTACCGTAGCGAATGAAATTCAATAAGCATCACCAAGGGTAAGTATAACACCGAGTACAATGGAAGGGATAAATCATACACTAAGAATGACTGATTTTCAGGGAGTAGGGTTGAAGGACCTTGAGAAACACTTGTTTGTATGTGACAATATATGGACTATGAAGAATGTCTAGGACGAGGCAAAAAATATCACACAATTGGCCATGATTTTCAGAGGTTGTGCACTGTTATGGTATATGAAGTATCATACAACTACATTGGCCGAAAAATCTAGAACTTTGATAGGATTGGACAAGCATTGTTGAAGGAATTTCGGAAGTTGAAATTTGAATCGCAATATATTATAGAGCTGAAAGAAATTAAGCAAGTGTAGAATGAGACAGTGTGGCATTATGACCATATATTTAAAGATGTGACGGGACTATTAAAATTTCATATTCTTAATGAGAAACATCGAGAATGGTTTATTGCAGGTCTATTGCCGCACATTCGTTGTATGTTAACACAATAGAGGGTCACATCACAGCCAAAAGCGTTAGGAATCATGATGAAATTTGAATCATATTCTATAATATATGGAACAAGTATGGAACATGTACAATCATAGTTGGTTTCACTAAGAATTTAATTATCAGAGATAACGAAGGAAAAGGAAAAATGTAAACATGTTTGGTGTATAACATGTAAGACAAAAGGCCATCGAAAGGAAGAATGTCCAACATTCGTGCAATATATGGACATAGGAGTACCAAACCCATTGGGAGGAGGAGTAGGGTATTGAGATATATGTAAGACATGGGGACAACATCTGACTGCTTGTCGTTTATTGCAGAAGTACCAAAGTACACCCGGACAATTATTCTGTAATTTTTGCAAATCAATAGGACATAATGAGAAATATTGTCATGCATTAAACTTAATGAGAGACTTTACTTCAGTTGCGTACAAAATTCAAGAAGAAAATGTCGCAATAGAAGGAGGATTTCCATAGTACAACACTCCGAGAGGATTTAACTAGGGTGAACGTGGAGGATTCGGTAGAGGTCGAGGACGTGGAGGATTTGGTCAAGGAGGTAGAGGACCGATAATTTTTTATAACTACAATCAACTGGGACCAGAAAGTTCTTTCAGATTCATTGCATAGGTTTTTGATTTTCGATGTTTCGGACCAAACTAGTGTGGTCCATCATCAGGAAAGCATTTGTGAGAAATGAAGGAAAAAGGATATAACAGGTATATAAATACTTGAAAAGTTTTTATAAGGAGCCGACTTATTGAAAATGAAATCAAGAATTATAAAATTTTTTAAGAAATTATAATTGTTTGTTTAAATAATTAATGATTTGTTTGTTTAATAATTAATTATTTGTTTGTTTATTAATTTTTTATTTAATAAGAGCCGACTGGAAAATGTTTATAAATTAATATTTAGAATTATTCATATTGGCTAGGGTAGGGATCCAATTTTGACTAATTTTCCATCCATCATCTCTATTTAGATTATTAGGTTGTTTTTCAATTTTGATTGCTTCTCTGAATTTTCTATTGTGATAGTGATCTATCTTGGCAAGGATTTTGGTCTCTTCAATACAAATGTGATGTTTAGTTTTATTTGAGTGTTCTGTGAGAGCTGAGGGACGAGTGTGATTGTGTTTGATGTTAGCAGTATGTTCTTGAATCCTAATTCTAAAGGAACGACCGATTTCTCCTATGTATTGTTTACCACATGAACACGGGATCATATAGACGCCTTTATGTTCGATGGGATCAACAAAGTCTTTGACTGATCTAAGGGAATTCCTAATAGTGTTTAGGGGTTTGAAAGTTGCCCCAATGTTTTTCTTCTTTAAAATCCTTGCAAGTTTGTCTGTTGTTCCTTGTATGTAGGGTAAGTAAACCTTAGACACATCATTATTTGTTTGTTCTTTATT
>ML783822.1:104757-127020 GCA_009831015.1 Picea engelmannii | reverse complement strand
TATGAATTTGTGACTCACCTTAATAAACAATCCGATCACATCAAGTTCACTATGGAGGTTGAAAATAATGATAGTCTTCCTTTTCTAGATGTCAGAGTCACAAAAAGACCTGATGGATCCTTATCCCATCAAGTTTATAGGAATAAAACCCACACTGAACAATACCTTCATGCCGATTCCCATCATCACCCCTCGCAAAAACTAGGTGTTCTAAACACCTTAGCCACTAGAGCCTTTAGAATTTCTGATGATGAACACCTAGAGGAAGAGAAAAATCACCTCCTTAATGTTTTTTAAAAATAATGTCTATAAAAAACATCAGGTAATGAAAGCCTTTCAAAATGTTACCAAAACACCTAGGAATAAAGAACAAACAAATAATGATGTGTCTAAGGTTTACTTACCCTACATATAAGGAACAACAGACAAACTTGCAAGGATTTTAAAGAAGAAAAACATTGGGGCAACTTTCAAACCCCTAAACACTATTAGGAATTCCCTTAGGTCAGTCAAAGACTTTGTTGATCCCATCGAACATAAAGGTGTCTATATGATCCCGTGTTGATGTGGTAAACAATACATAGGAGAAACAGGTCGTTCCTTTAGAATTAGGATTCAAGAACATGCCACTGACATCAAACACAATCACACTCGTCCCTTAGCTCTCGCAGAACACTCAGATAAAACTAAACATCACATTTGTATTGAAGAGACCAAAATCCTTTCCAAGATAGATCACTATCACAATAGAAAATTCAGAGAAGCAATCGAAATTGAAAAACAACCTAATAATCTAAACAGAGATGATGGATGGAAAATTAGTCAAAATTGGATCCCTACCCTAGCCAATATGAATAATTCTAAATATTAATTTATAAACATTTTCCAGTCAGCTCTTATTAAATAAAAAATTAATAAACAAACAAACAATTAATTTTTAAACAAACAAATAATTAATTATTTAAACAAACAATTATAATTTCTTAATTTTTTTTATAATTCTTGATTTCATTTTCAATAAGTCGACTCCTTATAAAAACTTTTCAAGTATTTATATACCTGTTATATCCTTTTTCCTTCATTTCTCACAAACGCTTTCATGATGATGGACCACACTAGTTTGGTCCGAAACGTCGAAAATAAAAAAACCTATGCGATGAATCCGAAAGAAATTTCTGATCAAAACAATGGTCGCAAAAGTCTTAGAACCGAAAAATCAATTGGGACATTTAGCAAGAGATTACCCAAATCCTTGCACGATGTGAAAGTATTTCATAGAATTGGATCATGCAACATAAGACTATCCTCAGCTGATAGCAAAGTGATCACAGGTGAGAGGGAATCAGAACCAACATTAGAATCAGAACCAGAACTGATAGATGATAGTCACTAAGGAACATGATGACCAACCCATAGTAGCAGTGGTTATGCGCAACAGAATGAGAACTGGACCAGATGCGATGGAGAAGGGAAAGGGAGTTTAACATTTGATAAGGAAAGAAACTGAACCCATACCAACATTCAATCCACAAAAAGAAAAAGAACCCTATCAACAAGAAAGAAAAGAGATACTAGGACCCGACTGGATAAAGTCAACATCAAAGACACCACCAATCACTACAAGGAAAATACCCTCTAGTGGAGGTTTTTTGTGGATGCCCCTATTAAATAGCCCAAAAATTCATTTATAGCGGAGGATACTAGTGGAGGTGAGTGGGAAAAGGTTTTAGCGGATGTTTTTGTATGGTGTGTTTATAAATATATAACGCACTGGTGCATTTTATACAACTAACTCACCAATTCCCATAAAACTAACACACCATAGTAGGTTTATTTCAAACAAAAAATACTCTGGTGCGCTACAGAAATAATGACGTACTAGGGTGTACAATTACTCTTAAAAATTGCGGACCGTGGCAGTGTTATTTTAATTTTTTTTATATACGACGGTGCGCCACTTAAAAAATTGCAGAAGTGTAGATGATTTCTCTGAAACAATGGTGCACTGTGGTAAGGTTTTCGAAAAAAATACTCTGGTGCGCTACGTAAATTACGACGCATCGGTGCGGCTAGTTATTTAGCGCACCGTAAAAGGGTTAAAGTAAAAAACATTACCGACCATATTCTTAATCATGTAGATGTTGATGTTTGGAAAACATCGAGAAGACATTCTTCCATATATATATATAAATAAATAATATCATATAATATATGACATGATATTTATAATACAAGGTATAAATATATATAATAAATAAGTAGTCATTTATTATCTAAGGGACACATCCTTTCATGGATAGTCACTATATATTCTCTATATATGGAACTCTCATCATTTTAATCATATATCAATATATCGTAATCATTTTGTCTTAGCATTTTCTACTATACTTTTGTCTCTGTGCATTGCTATTCTACTTGTGATCTTGGTTATTACTACTGCTATTGTTCATGGTTTGTGCTTCAGTTCATGTAAATTTGTAAAGAAAATGAATGTAATTGAACAACATTAAACTCCAACATGGTATCAGAGCAACGTTCTTTAAATAATACTATTACACAGACGTTGACGTTCTACAACAATTCTTCATACCTTTCCTGCATTTCATTGTTTTGTTGCAGCTGCAACTCGGGTTAAGGTTTCTGTTCTCTTCCAGAAACCATGGTGAACCATATTTTGGTGGAATATAGGATTGATGGAACAACTAACTTCAGTTCTTGTAAACCTATATTTCTCATCTCTCTAGAAGAGAGTGACCTAATGAAGTACGTTGAAGAAATTGTGCCAGAATCAATTGATGATAAAAACAAGTCTCAATGGAGGAAGAATGATGCAAAAGCCAGAAAGATCATCATCTATTATGTGAGAGACCATTTAATCCATCAAATATCTAACTTGAATACAACTAAGAATATGTAGGACACCTTGAAGAGGGTTTTTGAGAGAAAAAACACCAACATATCACTTGCCTTGAGACACCAGCTTCAAAATCTCAAGATGACGAAGTCAGATACAATTGCCACCTTCTTCATAAAGATTTCAAAGATCATAGATCAGTTGGGTGATATTGGTGAAATCATCTCTAATATAGAAATTTTCATGATTACCCTTAATGGTCTTCCAATCCATTGGAAGCCATCCATTCAAAGAATCAGTGGGCGATCCAAATTTCCCAAGTTTGATTGTTTATGGGAAGACTGTACTCAGGAGGAGACTATACTTGCAGCTAGAGGTGTGCAATGTTCCCATCATGATGAAAATTAGTCCCTTGCTACTCATGCAAGGAAAGGAAAAGGAAAAAGAGGAGGTTTTGGCAAAAAAATTAAAGGAAGGAAGCCAACACCATCTTCATAACACAGAAATAAGGACATGTCAAAGATTCGGTGCTTCATATGTGACAAGTATGGCCACTATGTGAAAAATTGTCCTACATTGAAGAAAGGAAAGAATCATGATTCCACTACTAATGTTGATTCAGAACCACCTCAGAGTAAGTCAAGGAATTCAATCATGGACGATGAAGATTTATTCTTCATTTCATCCCTCTCGGGTATGGTTCCTACTAGTAATGATATTTGGTTGATTGATAGTGGTGCTTCCAGACATATGACTGGATACAGAGAGCACCTTATAGATATAGTAGAGAAATAATATTGTTTGCATGTTGTACTTGGTGATGATGCCAGATATAATGTGAAGGGAGTTGGATCCATTTCCTTACAATTGGATTCTGGAACCCCACTCCATTTGAGTGATGTATTATTTGTACCTGGGATGAGAAGGAACCTTTTCTCTATTTTAGCCTTAGAGAACAAAGGCTACAAGGTTTCTTTTTCTGATGGAAAGGTTCTCTTATGGAAAGAGAACTCTAGTATGGATTTTTCTCAGGTGATTGGTGTTCGAGAGGACAGATAGTACAGATTGACCGTCCAACCAGTTCAGGCCTTGATACATGATTCTATCAGTTTGATCGAACTATGGCATATGAGACTTTCTCATTTACATTATAGATCTCTTCCCTCTCTGGGGAATATGGTGACATGAATTCCAAATATCCATGTTGAACATGATGGAATTTGCAGAGGTTATGTTCTTTGTAGGAATGACAAGGGTTCCTTTCCGAGTAGTGATAGCAGATAGAAGGGGATATTAGACTTGGTTCATACAGATTTATGTGGACCCATGAAAGTGGTTTCTTTAAGTGGATGCCTATACTATGTGATCTTCATTGATGACCACTCTCGGAAGACTTGGTTTACTTCTTGAATACCAACAATGGATTCCTTTCCATATTAAAGGAGTACAGAGCATAGGTTGAAAACCTAACCGGAAAGAAGATCAAAGTGTTGAGATCAGGTAATGGAGGAGAATACACCTCCCAAGATTTCAATGATTTATTCACATAGGTAGGGATCGATAGGGAGTACATCATTCATTACAACCCTTAATAGAATGGGGTCGCATAGAGGAAGACCATATATATTGTTGAGGCAGTCAAGGTGATGATTCATGATCAACATTTACCTATTTTTTTGTAGGCAAAAGCATCCATGACTGCAGTGTATGTTCAGAGCATAAGTCATCATAATACTTTGAGGAACATGACTCCCAAGGAGGACATCACCAGAGTGAAGCCTGAGGTTGGACACTTTAGGATATTTGGGTTTCCAGTATACATTCATGTACCCATTGATAAAAGGAACAAGATAGACCCTTCATGAAGAAAAGGTACATTTGTGCGGTACAATGAGTGTTTGAAGGCATATCAGATCTACATCCTTGGTCAAAGATAGATTGAGGTGAAAATATATGTTACCTTTGAGGAGGAGGTAGCCTTCAAGAGATCTAGAGGATATCACATGGAGATTTATAGTGAGATACAGGAAGAGATGGTGCCTTCTCCCTCTCACCCTCCATCATTTCAGAGAGAGACAATTGAGCCTATTGATCCAATTGATCCCATTGATCCCGTATCTCTAGTTGATGTTCCCAGAGATATTACAGTAGGTCGGAAGATACCTACATCAGATATTCAAAATTTGTAGGAGGAAGAAGGACATGAAACTGATTGTGGTACCTTTCGAGAGAGAAAGAGACCTTAGAGATATTCGTTCTATGGCACAAATATGAGCCACATCATTGATTATGAGACTTTTTGTTATGAGGAGGAATCTAAACAACTAGTATGGAGAGATGCCATGATGGAGGAGTATCGATCCATCATGAAGAATGATGTGTGGGATATTGATACTTGAGGGGAAGTCTGTAATGACTTCCAAGTGGATCTATCAGATCAAACACACAGTTGACGGGATCATCGAGAAGCACAAAGAAATATTTTTTCTAAAGGATTATCTCAGGTGGAGGGAATAGATTATGAGGAGAAATTTTCTCTTGTTGCTCAATACACTTCTATCTGGATGATTATTTCCCTTGCATCATGCATGGGTTGGATACTACATCATATGGATGTGAAGAAAAAATTTCTCATTGGAGAGATTAAGGAATAAGTATACATCGAGGATCCAGATGGTTTCATGATACATGAGAAGGAGTCTTGTGTGTACAAGTTGAAGAAGGCCTTGTATGGACTGAAGCAGGCACATAAAGCTTGGTATGCGAGGATTGATGGACACCTTATGAGTTTGGGATTAAAAAAAAGTGTTTTTGATCCCAACCTGTACTAAAAGACTATTAATGGTAAGTCCCTCATGTTGGTCTTTTACATTTATGATTTATTCCTCACCGGTATAGAGATCCTTATTGTTGAATGCAGGTATGAATTGGCCTCTGAGTTTGAGATGAATGACCTTGGTATGATAAACTACTTCTTGGGAATAGCGGTGTGGCAAAGAAATGATGAGATCTTCTTGAGTGAGGGGAAGTACACAGTTGAGATATTGAATAAGTTTTGGATGTTGAACTGTAAGCCCATGGCTACACCAATGGTGATGAATCTGAAGAAACTATGTGTGTCTTCTTTCAATTCTGAAGAGATTGATCTGACCCTGTACAATCATTTGATTGGATCATTGATGTATCTAGTTAACACCAGATCATATATTTTCTATGGAGTGAGTGAACTTAGCCAGTTTATGAGTCAACCAAGATAGACACACTGGATTTCTACAAATATGTGTTTAGATACTTACGAGGGTACAATTGGACATGGTCTGAGATATTGTTCCAGTATTGACATGATATTGTAGGGATTTACTGACTTTGATTGGGTAGGGAGTAGAGTGGATATAAAGAGCACCTTCGGGTGTTGCTTCACTTTGGGATCTTCCATGGTTTCCTAGTGTAGCAGGGAAAAAACTTATGTGGCTTTGAGCATTGTAGAAGCAAAGAACATTGCATTGAGTATGATAGTTCGTGAAGCAATGTGGATTCAAAAGATCCTTGCAAATTTATTTGGACATGTGTTGGATTTCGTTGTTATTCATTGTGATAACCAGAGTTGTGTGAAGTTCTTAGAGAATCCAGTGTTTCATGACAAATCGAAACACATTGATATCAAGTACCATTAAATCCAAGACATGGTGCAGAGGAAGGAAGTATTGGTGTAGTACCTTCCTACAGATGATCATGTTGTTGATGTTCTTACCAAACCCATTACCAGGATAAAGTTCAAGTAATTCCATGATATACTTGGTGTGACAGAGAATGAATCCCTTGTTGAGAGGGAGTTTTGATGTTTGCAACTTCCTGAGACATTATCTAGATCATACTCCTATGTGACTAAGTTGAGTTGATTTGTGAGGACACTTATTCGGGAGGGATAAGTGGGTTTGGGATTATAGCCTAACGTACCTTGTGGAGATAAAATGAGGACATGTTCCTTGTGGAGAGCACATGAGGACACATCAAGGGAGTTGACCTTGATGTCACACACTATGTGGAGTTGACCCTAGTGTTTCTATAGGGAGTATCCTCTATAATTCCACATGGGAGTGCCATGTTTGATGAAAATTATCCATATCATACTCTTCTATGGATGAGTTGAGTTGATCTATGAGGACACTTATCCGATAAGGATAAGTGGGTTTGGGATTATAGCCCAACATCCCTTGTGGAGAGCACATGAGGACACATCCCTTGTGGAGAGAACATGAGGTCACGCTAAGGGAGTTGACCTTGACATCACACACTATGGGGAGTTGACCCTAGTGTTTCTAGAGGGTGTAGCCTCTAGAACTCCACATGGGAGTTCCATGTGTGACCAACCTTTTGATACAATGTCCCAAGTACGCATCGGGCATACCTTCTCCTAGATTGGTCTGTAGACTAAGGGAGATAGGATGCATTTATCACAATTTTGTACTTGTGGTAAATGAGCCCAAGAATAGTCCTTCCTTGATCATGACAAGGAATAATATGGACTCGAGGTGCTTTCCACATGTCAGTTAGCATCAGGATGACATTCACTCACAAGGGTGTACCTATGGTGAACAAACTGGGTGTGGTATTTGTCCTAGTCATGGTTATTTGACAAGGAATGAAAAATAATTAAGATTCTAGGTGCTATCACATGCGGACCCAGAGTGAGCCTGATCTCATAGAGAGTCAATTGGCTTAGAGAGAAAGTGGAAGAAGGAGTTTCCCCTTGGTTCAGGTGGGAGAGAAATATCTCCCAAGACTGACAGACAAGTGTCATGAATCTAGGGTGAAGTTTGTATACTTCAAATACAAGCTTTAGCATGATGAATAATGTCTCCCTCGTTGAGAGGGAGTGTTGATGTTGGAGAACATTGGGAAGCATTCTTCCATATATATATATATATATATATATATCATATAATATATGACATGATATTTATAATACAAGGTATAAATATATATAATAAATAAGTAGTTATTTATTATCGAAGGGACGCATCCTTTCATGGATGGTCACCATATGTTCTCTATATATGGAACTCTCATCATTGTAATAATATATCAATATATTGTAATAATTTTGTCTTAGTATTTTCTACTGTACTTGTGTCTCTGTGCATGGTTATTCTTCTTGTGATATTGGTTATTACTGTTGCTATTGTTCATGATTTATTCTTCAATTCATGTAAATTTGTAAAGAAATTGAATGTAATTGAAAAACATTAAACTCCAACAATATAGACGTTAGCCAAGAGAGTAGAAACAACAACAGGAGCAAAAGGTTGACCTGTACAATGTTGTATGGTATTGGGAGGTGAGGGAGAGGGAGAGGGATTTGTTTTTTGGGTGTTTCTATGAATCTTTATGTCTACATTTCAACTGTAAAGACTCGAGTCTAAAGTATAGGAATTTAAATTGTAAATACGTTAGTCTAAAGGATAGGAATTTCAATTGTACATACTTAAGTCTAAAGTATGAGTAATATCTAAAAATTCTAATCTATAATCATCTGAAACATGCTGTAGAATCAAGTTTTTGGTGAAATCCCAACTAATGGGTTGTCTAGCAAAATTATAATCTATATTAGTTGCTAATTCACAATTGTGTGTGATTATGATGACAATTTAAGTTCTTATGACCATGATTTCCATGATGGGAATCTTGCTCCATGGGTACCTACTACCATTTGGATCACCCTTCCCATATCGCCATCATGATCGTGAATGATTATAACCTTGTGTGATCTCACTATCAATGATCATAACAAGCTTGCATGATCTTCAATGATCATAACCTGCGTGATCTCATCGTCAATGATCATAACTTGCATGATCTCATCGTCAATTATCATAAACTGTGTGATCTTGTCTTCAATGATCATAACTTGTGTGATCTCACCATAAATGATCATAAACCAAGTGATCTCGTTGTCAATGGTCATAACCTTGATATCACCGTCAATGATGATAATTGTCTCTCAAAATCCTAAACTATAATCATTTCCCATTTATAATATAGTTGGGAGTTCACCAAATCCTTGAGTCTACAACATGCTTAGTCTAGCGAAATTCTAATCTATATTACTGGAAAATAAAAATTTCGATAAATTTTAAAGCATAACTATGCATATATTTAAAAAATACCACGTCGGCACGTCAATAACACCCCAATACACCAAGGCAATGAATAAATAACCACACCGTGACATGATTAAATAAAACAAATATGCACCATTGTAGGATTATTTCAAAAAATATACTTCGGTGTGCTCCATGGTATACTAACACATCGGTCAACAAACATGCTCTAAATGGATGCACCGTGATAGGGTTATATAAAAAAAATAAATGGTGCACTTTTTAAAACTAGATGCACCAGTGCCACTAATAATAGAGCGCATCATGACATGGTTAAACAAAAACATTTACACACTATTGTATGATTATTTAAAAAAATATACGTCAGTGCGCTCCATAGTATATTGACTCACCAAGGCACACCATTGCTCCAAAGGAAGCACTGTGTTAGGGTTATTGTTTTTGAAAATAATCGGTGCCTTATGTAACACCAGATGCACCTATGTGTCAAATAATCGACTGCACTGTGACGGGGTTAAATAAAGAAATTACACACCATTGTAGTATTTTATTCATAAAATATATACGTCGGTGCGCTCCATAGTAACCTAACACACTTGTGCTCTAAAATAACGCAACAGTTTTGGGTTATTTGTAAAAAATGTTATCTGGTGCACTACGTAAATATTTTAGCACCAATGTGTTCAGTGATCGACTGCACCAGAAAATGGTTTAATAAAAAAACATTTACCGGCCGTAAAATTCATTTTTACCATTTTTAGTGTTGTAGAGCTCAAAAGCACTGGTGAAACTTTTGCCTCTATGAAGCGCCTTACTGTTGGTCCTTCCCTTGCTTTCCCTCCTTCCATTTGTTTCTTTGTGCATGGCTTTCAAATTTTTCCAAATGGTGGGAAATTTTGGTTTTTTTTACTACGTGCCAACCATGCCTCCCTAAAAAAAAAATGTCCAGGTAATATATTTGTTTCTTTATAACTTAATTTTTTGGAGGATTAAAATTTAAAATTGAGTTAATTTTTCACTATTTAAATAAATAAATAAATGTGCACAGTGTGTTTGAAATGTTTAGCTCGCACTACGGTCGGTGCACTCTGTAAATTTATAGGGTACACCGCAACATAATGTAAAATTACTCGACGGTGTGTAGGTAAACATGAAGGCACTGACACATCCATTTATCGGCACATCGCATAAAATTATATAACTATTGGGTGGTGTGTCACAGTACCTCTAACACACTAGTCTGTTATGGTACATGATGCACCACGTGAATTGGATATATTGTTTTTTGTGGTGCATAAGTAAGCATGTGTATTGGTACGTTCATGTTTACAAATGCACCAAAATAAAATATTGGCATTTTGTTGTGGTGCACCCTGTAAATTCTCTGTGTGCACCATGAGCAATGCAAGACGAACGAATTGAATGCATCACTCGAAACAATTAGATCAAAAATTGCAAAGTTTTGTACTCGTCAATTTTAAAAAATTGGTGGGGAGGTGCATCGTCGTTACTTAAATGCATCGGTGCATATAAGGAACATATATGCACCACCTTAACTGATTTTTAAAAAGTTTTTTACGGTATGTTAGGATTTTATTTCGTTTTTATTTTAAGCAGTGCATAGAGTAATCATAACACACCGGTGGGGTGGTGTGTCAATTTTAAAAAATTGGTGGGGCAGTGCGTCTATATTACTTAAACACACTGGTGCATATAAGGAACGTATACACATTGCCTTAACTAATTTAAAAAAATTGTTTTACGGTGCATTAGGATTTTAATTTGTTTTTATTTTAAGTGGTGCGTAGGATAACCATAACGCATTGGTGCATGGGTTTACCTAACTTCACCGGTACAGTAAGGTTATAAAATGCACCGCATAACATAATATAATACATTTTATATGGTGCATCATTTTACACCGGGGCCCCATGGACAGTGCTTGACTATTTTTCAGGGGCATCGGTTATGAAATTTACTTATTTTTTGAAGGAAGTTATTTTCTGTATTTATAAATAAATTTATCATCTAGTAGATTTTTTTTTGTCTTTTATGTATGAGTGAGGCTGATGTATTTCATATGTTAATCATGCATAGACGTGAACAGAGAGAGTTGCAGTAGTAGCAGGAGCAGAGGGTGGACATGTACAATGTTGTACGGGAATGGGAGGCGAGGGAGAGGGATTTGTACCCTCGCCCTATTACTGCAATGACTAATTTTCTCTTGAGGAATGTAGGCCTCAAGTACTATGAGGAGTCTATATCCATAAAGGGGAGCTCCGAGTTGTTGGTGCATATGATCTGTTGATGGGATGTTCATTGAAAGGCTTTCTATGTGGGTCTAGATCAGTGGTACCATCCCACTGAGGGGGATATTTACTTTATCAATGGGCTATCTAGGAGAGGGGAGGATTTTCTCCAGTTCCTTGATGTCCCAGTAGGTGTTGCAGTAGAGATTTAACTCATTTAATTTCAATAATATATTGGGGTTGACGTACTTCCCCATCTGATTTTCAGGTGCCTGGTTGAAAGCTATAGATCCCTTCTTTTGATGTAGAGGAGGTTAGGTGCCTCTCAATGTTAGTGAATACCATAGCACACTTCACCAGTGATGAGAAACACATTAGTTTCCCTCTTTTGTATCATGTTGATTTGTTGGTACAGAGGTCATGGTGTATCGTATGGTATGCCATTTTTTTGCGACGTTTTGTATAACGCTAGACATATGTTGTGATATGATATGTGGGAGGTCGATCTTCCCTTTTTCTTCAAAGTTATTTTGATTATTTTTTGAGTGGTTTCCAGAGACAAGCCTGAATTGTTTTCTTTATCCTGCTAGGCTGAGGACTCATGTGGAGATGCACATGTGGGGGGAGACGATGCCCAAGAGTGTGTAGTCGGAGTTTTCGGTCAGGATTTCACTTGATGCACTAGGGCTACTAACTAGTGAGGCGGATCACATGTTCATCATGGTGTCATGTCCTTATGTGGGTTTGGATTGGAAAGGATGTCCAAGCATTCTCTTCACACCAAATGAGCCACCATATGCTAGAGCTAATATTAATTTTTTTTTTTTAAATTAATCCAACTTCATTTTATTGTCTTACTTAATTAGAATAAAATTAATTCTAACATGTTCTTTAACTTGTTTTATTAAATTGTTTAATGAAACTGTGTAATTATTTTTTTGTACCATATCGTTTGTAGATATTGGCACTTTCATTAGGGACATGTCTCCTCCCTTAGAAGATGACAATGAAGAGATGATTCCTAGGGAAAGGACGGGTCAGGTTCCTCATGTACATATACCTGGCGACATGCACTGTAGGCCATATATTAGATTCAAGTTGGAGTTTGGTGACCAAATTTGTGCACTTTTGACTAAGGTGGGAGCCCGCCTGTGTTGATGCAAGAAATCATGGAAGATCCTATGCTATTGGATATTTGGAGGGACATGTCATGTGATTTGATGCCTCTTATGCATCATATCATTGGAGCTACTAGGATGCTAGCAGCGAGGAGGTCTCTCGATGATAGGCACATATCCCCTTCCAGTACAACTCGTTCGTCCAGTACCCCATCGATTGATGAGGGTGGTTGTGATCCCTCTCCAGATCCTCATCCTCCTCCTTTACCTCACCCAGATCATGAGAAGGAAACACATATTCCTCGTCCTTCTCTTTCACCTCACCTAGATGAGAAGGCATGACCTATTGCTCATCCTCCTCTTTCACCTCACCTAGATGAGCAGAAAGGACCTATTCCTCATCCTCCTCTTTCACCTCACCTAGATGTTTACTTTTTTAGGTCATGTTAGATATGTTTGTTAAATGTGCTTGATAGATGTTTATGTTAAATGATGTTTGTTGTATGTGTGTGATGATGATGTTAGACAATGCTTGTGTTTTGTTAGATGTGATCACAATGATGATGCCCTATTAGAGTATTAGATTTGTGTGCTAGATAATTAATGACGCTTAGATGTGCTAGAGGTATATATAATTAATTACATGATGTTAGTGAATTTAAATGTGTATTTTAGGTGATGTTTATGTTTGACATATGGTTATCATCATATGTTTATTTTTATTAAATGATCTTTATTATAGATTATGTATTGGTGAACTTATATCAAAATTATATATATGAAATATAAATACTTAATTTAAATAAAAAATGCAAAGATATTTTTGTAAGATCTCGGTCCCCACAGAGCCTTATAAAACACAAGATAACGATAGAGAGTAACTATATTTTATCCTGTACAATTTAATCTTCAACATTTAACCATAATTTATTCAACAGAAATTAAATCAGGTAACCATCACATAACACAGCATATTCAACACCTTAATGATAACAACCTAAAATCATGAAAATGCATACCTCTGTCTGATGTTGTTTCTCCAATCTTCATATGTCCTCATTGCTGCTCTGCCCAAACTATGCCCAAAACCAAATCTTTCCTCCCTTACAACTAGGAACAGAGCCTATCCATCTCCCTAGCTCCAGGATTCCGTGAGGATTCCTGTCCCGCAAGCCCAAAACTCCTAGCAACCTGGTGCACCCCAATAATAGTTCACCCAAACTCCAAAACCAGAAAAATATCCGAAACAGAAAATACAGTCCCTGCTCTCAAAATGCTCCCTTACCCCAAAATTCAAAAGGTCCTTCTCCTGAATGCCTCTGCCTCCTCGTATCCTCCTCCAATTCACCGCCTCCTCCTTAATTTAATGCCACCCACCTTATCCCTCCATTTAATACCTTATCCCTCCATTTAATACCCTATCCATCCATTCAATGCCTTATCCTTCATACGTTAAGTTTTCTAATAAATAAATTAAAAATTATTAAACCTTTAATTCGTTACCCAAACACTAAATGAGTTAATTAATTAATTAATCAACATATATTAAACAATATATAATAATTAATTATTATTTAACTAATACACATTAGGATAGTTAATTATTTATTTAATTATACTTGATAAATCTTAAGCAATCATTTAACAATCATTTAACAGACTGTCTGCTTCCAGACTATATCCTTCATACTTTGGATCTAATTGCCTCCCACTCTGGAGGTTTGAAGTAACCTTTAAATACTAATTGTCTCCTTGGAGTTGCGTCAACACATGTTCCCTCAGATTGACTTTTAAGGGTACCAAGGAGAAGACACGTGGTCTCCCACTCAAGGCATATGTGACCACATTTTCCTTTCCCTTGATGTATGAAATAACAAAATCATACTCACTGATAAACTCACTCCATCTCCTTTTCCTGACATTCAAATCCCTTTGAGTGAAGAGATGTTTTAAACTTTGATGGTCCGTTTTGAGCTCAAAGTTTCGCCCCACAAGATAGTGTCTCCAAAGTTTCAGAGCTAGTATTACAGCTGCCAACTCTAAATCATGAGTAGTGTAAAGCTCTTCATGTTTCTTCAACTTCCTTGATGCATAAGCTATCACTCCTCCATCCTGCATTAGCACGGCCCCCAACCCTTGCTTCAAGGCATCTGTGCAGACTGCGAAGTCGTTTTCCATATCCGACACTCGTAGAATTGGCATGCTAGTTAGTAACCTCTTAAGTTCGATGAATGCACTATCACATTCTTCTGTCCATTCATACCTGACCCCCTTGCGCTACAAAGTGGTGATGGGTTTCGCTATTTTAGAGAACCCTTTCACAAATCTCTGATAATAACCTACTAGCCCCATGAAGCTTCTTACCTCATGAGCATTTTTCAGCACTCGCCATTCCATAATGGCCTTTACCTTTTCTGGGTCCACAGAGATTCCTTCTCCGGAAATGATATGACTTAGATAGTGAATTTATTTCTGGAAGAAGGAACACTTCGACAACTTCCCATATAATTTGTTCTCTCTAAGGCAGGACAACACCACTCGCAAGTGTTCCTCATGTTCTCTTTCATTCTTAGAATAGATGAGGATATCATCTAGAAAGACTTGTACAAAATGGTCTAAGTACTTCCGGAATACGCCATTCATGAGGCTCATGAATACTGCTGGCACGTTGGTTAATCTGAAAGTTACTATAACAAACTCGTAATTCCAAAACCGAGTTCGAAAGGCAGTTTTTGGGATATCGCCTTCCTTAATCCTTAACTGGTGATACCCTAATCGTAAATCAATCTTTGAGAATACTGTGGCTCTTTTCATCTGATCAAAGAGGTCATCTATTCGTAGCATTGGGTACCTATTTTTAACTGTAGCACGGTTCAAGTCCCTGTAATCTATACACAGTCATAAGGAACCATCCTTCTTATTCACAAAAATTACTGGTGTGCCCCAAGGTGAGACACTGGGCCTTATTAGCCCTAAGTCCAATAACTCTTTCAACTGCATTTGCAACTCACAAAGTTCCGGCGCTGTCATCTGATACATAGTCTCGGAAATTGGTTTTGCACCAAGTTTTATCTCAATAGTAAAATCAAGCTCCCTCTCAGGAGGTAACCCTGGTAACTCGTTCGGAAAAACATCCTTAAATTCTGACAGTACTAGGTACTGATCCAAGGAGGGTCCCTTCCCTTCATTCACTGCTTCCACTACATATAGTCGAAACCCTTGCCTCAAGCATCACTTAACCTTCATAGTTGAGATAAATTAGAATGTCACCTTTCTCCGTACACCCTAGATCTCTACTGGTATTCCTTCATCGTTGACACAAAGCACCCTTTTTGCGAAACAATCTACCAAAGCTTGATGAGCTTCTAACCAATCCATTCCAATGATTAGGTCATATGCCCTGAGAGTAGTGATGTATACCTCAACCTAGTAGTACACATTCCCAGGTCTACTATACAATTATCGACGCTAGGTCCTACCGCTTGTTTTTCCCCTAAAGCCATCTCGACTTGTTTAAAGCCATCGTGCTTGTAGGCTACCAACCCACTCTTTTCTAATGTAGATGATGAAATGAAACTATCTGTAGCACCGGAATCAAATAAACTCTTAACATTGATATGATTTAGCGTACCTGATGACTCCACCACTGTGGATTGATGTTCTGCCTGACGATTATTAACCGTTGCGTAAATCTGGTGGCTGTTACTTGCTCTTCCCATTAGGGCCTTTCCTCCTCTATGTACAAATCCTGATTGTAACTCTAGGCAGTCAAGCTAGTAATGGGGTCCTCCACATCCCCAACAAGTAACATGAGATTGAACCTGCACACTGTTCTGTGACTGTCTCTAAAATGAGTTCCTTCCCCAGGAACCCCTGCCCCTACTAGCTGCTCCCTGTGATGGTTGTGGACTTGTCTGTGTCATTGGTGATGAACGAGATGCTGCACTTGTTTCCATTGAAATCCATGTGGCTACTGTCCTTAGTGCGACTCTATTACCATATGGAGGTGGCCTTGAGCCCCCTCCCCTAGGAAATTTTCGAGGGGCCTTCCCCAAGAATCCAGGACGATGCAGAAAGGTCGGTCTCGTACCTCCAGTTAAGTTCATGTGTTCCTTCACATAACGCCTCATTTTCTACAGCTTCCACTACTAAAGACAGTTTCCACATCTGCACCATAGCCCTTATCTTAGGGTTTAACCCATAGATAAAGCGTTCTGCCTGTCGTTGGTCATTATCCATGTATGAGACATATTTGACCAATTCCATAAACCTAATCTCATATTCTTCTACGGTCCTGTTTCCTTGTACGAGAGCATGAAACACTCCTACCTGTTGTTCCTCATAGTAAGCTGGCAGATATTTCCTTCGGAACCTCTCCTCGAAAAGTTCCCAAGATACGGTGTCTGGGGTAAGATGCAGTTGCCTTTCGAGGTTGTCCCACTAGTTCAAGGCACTGTCTCTTAACTGAAAAATCGTTATCTTCACAGTTGAAGTGGACGCATAGTCTCTTAAGTAAAAACACCTTGTCATGTCTTCCAGCCATGCTTCTTCACGTTCACTGGCACAACCCCCGACAAACTCCAGAAGTTTGATCTTCTGCAAATTCTCTAGTGATGTCTTCGGGTGGAGGCCCTCCCCCTGAATCCCTCGACACTTCTGGATTACCCATTCCAGATGGTGGGGGCTCCACTTCGATCCCTGCTGGTTGACGCCCCTTTAAAGTCTCATTTATGGCTTCCAAAGAGCGCAGTATGAGAGCTAGTTTAGGCGATGGTGGTGGTGGTGCTGGCAGTCCCTACGACGATGCCCCTCTACCTCAATTTCCTCGAGTCCTAACCATCCTGTATGATTTAACCTACATCAACCAAAGTTGTCAGGGTGAGTTCAAGGACATTTCATATTTGCGCAACTTAAACTAGAAAACAGGGTTAGGCATAAGTTTTTTTTTTACTTGTTTGTAAACAGATGTTACTCTCTTTAGGGAAGTGTCTAGGTTAAGGTCGAAAGCCTCTAAGCTCGATGTTTTCACCTAAGGGAACTACTAACTCTCTCGCATGTGATCAATACATTCAACCTATCATTACTATCATGGCGTAGTGGTGTATGGTCTTTGGTGAAAGTTCTATACTCGGTGGATAGGTCATCGGTTCAAAACTCATCTGCTCCTACAAAATTTAATCAATAAAGTATGGATGCTTTAATGTGGCGCAATGGTATTCAGCCTTTGAGGAAGCGTTGCGCTTGGTGAAGAGGTCTCCAGTTCGAGTCCTTCTAACTCGAACAACTTATTTAATCAATAATATATATATATATATATATATATATATATATATATATATATATATATATATATATATATATATATATATATATATATATATATATATATATTAGTAACATAATGTTATGTTAATTATTAAATATTATTAATATGTTAATGTTATTTACACATTTAATTAATTAATCCTTCAAACCACTAGTTAATTAGTTACTAATTAATTAATTACTATTATCAATGCTTTGCAATAAATAAATAAAAATAAAAATTGCAATTTGTTACTTAAATTTAAAATTAAAAATGAAATTATTCATTTAGAATATCCTAAATCTTCTTTTTTATTTTATTTAAAATGATACCACTTATCTTCTTTTATATCTTATATCTTACTTATTGTTATTTTTTTATATATATATTTTAAATTTAAAATTATATATAAAAAAAATGTATTGAATGCAAATTGGTCCGAGTGTATAAATAACAATGATCATTTATATTTTTAAATATAGTTGATTCTCATTTATATATAAATTTTAATAAAAATAAAATAATTTAAATTTTAAGAGGCCCACGTGGACAAAAAATAAAAATAATTTCATTTCAATTTTAAATTTTAATAAAATAAAATAAAATAAAATAATAATAATATAATATAATATAATATAATCGAATAATTCTGGGGCATTGTGGGACCTCGCATGCGGCCCACGTGCCTCGCCCCAGCTCTTCTTACCTAAAACCCTACACCCTACTCTTGTTCTCATAACGCTCCACTCTTTTGCCGCCTCTCTCACTCTCCAAGTGCAGCCAGGGTTATGGTAATGGTTGGAGGCTCCTCTCTTGTGGCTTGGCAAAGGCCTGCAGGCTACAACTATTCCCTCACAAGCTCCTCTTTTTTGGCTTGGCGCATAGTCTCTGTACATGAGGTAGGTATAGTGTTGTTGAGTTTAATGCTCAGCGCGACATTGAATCTTGACCTGTGTTGCATGTAGGGGCGCTAATATTGGTTGTAAGTGCATGCAGGTACTCAACCGCTATAGAAAATTGCACTCCCTTTGGGCCTCTCTCGTTAGCTCCTTCTTTGTGGTTTGGTACCTGGTGCACAAGCTCTCGGTCTCGACTGACTTGTGTTGTGCCATGACTCTAGCTGGGTAGCTCTCAGTCTCGACTGACTTGTATTGTGTCGTGACTCTGGCTGGATAGGTCTCGGTCTCGGCTGGTGCGTAGTGGAAGAGATTACTTTCTCATGGGTTCCTCCTCGATGTGACTTGTTCTAACGCTTGGCGCTGTGGCGCTCTGTCTCGATTGACCCGTGTGATGTTGCAGGTGCTTGGGTTTAATATATTGGGGGTTGGATGGGAAGGGTAGAGTACGAACAAGAACAACAACAGGAACAGTGACAGAGTAGAGTACGAACAAGATCGAAACTCATGAGGTTCTCATCAAGATGTGAGCAAAAGTTGTTTTGGGATATAGATCCTGAATGATTCCAGGTTTGTTTTGGGTATTCACTGTTACAGAGAAATCAATAAAAAAACTACCCAATTCATGTTTAGATTCTGAATCCATATTAAATATCAGTCTCGATTTGTTTGAGCATTAAATTGTGGAGAAAATAGACCAAAACGAAAACCAAAGAAGAATATATGTGTGTGTATTCTGTTTAGGCATTTGGGTTTGCATTAAACTATATATTTAATAATGGGTTCCAGACAGTTTAATGTACCTCCAATGGAATTTCATACGGGTGGTGGCATTCCTGTGTCCCAACCGATAAGGCCTTCAAACCCTCCTTTTCATCCCCAGATGAGGACTGTCAGTAACCCGAATCTTCAATTCATGTCATTTGATGTTGGATCTCTACCCTCTTCATTTTCCCCCACCTCCTTCCTACAGAGGGAACAAATTTGGAGCCTTCGTAGATGAGACACCCCTGCTGGAGGAATTGGGAATCAATACCCGTCTCATCACAAAAGACCTTAACCCTTTTGAATCCCATCAAAGTGTGTTGGCAAAGGCAACACGGAGCTTGTGGTCAAAGGATCCCGCAAGGAACTTCTTGAAGGCTTTCTCCATGAATTGAAGACGTATGTCGTTGCTTTAACTTCTTGAAAGAAACAACTCTCTGGAGGTAAAAAAAAATACATAATGTTTTTTTTTTAATATTATGTTATATGTATTTTATTTATATATATAAAATTTAAATACATATCCTTTATATATGTTTATTTATATCTTTGTTTAGAAGTAAATATGTATATCCCTAGAAAAAATAATTGATTTATTATGTGTTTGTTTATTAGAACCAATGTTAAAATTCATTTATCACTTTCAATATATATAATATTATATCATTTTCATTTTCAGAGTGCATATTGTTTATATATATATATATATATAGATTTGTATATATATAACCAAAATAATTGTGTGCTTGGCTTGCAGGTTAGGTGGGGCTGGAGTTGGAGCTCAAATTTTCATCTAATTAAAGGGTTTCAAGGTCCCTTTTCCCAGGGTTGATGCTTTAAATATATAATTACCCTATACAGTTTATTCAGGGTTTCGATATAACTATTTTAGGGTTTTTTTTTTTTTTTAATTTCAGGGTTGGAACAGTTCCATTCCTGAACTGTCCTTCTTACATGCGGGTAGGCGGGTAGGTGGGTAGGCCCTGGTCCATGTTTTTAAACCAGGGCTCTGATATCATGTGTAAGATCTCGGTCCCCACATAGCCTTATAAAACACAAGTTAACAATAGAGAGTAACTAGATGTTATCCTGTAGAATTTAATCTTCAACATTTAACCATAATTTATTCATCAGAAATTAAATCAGGTAACCATCACATAACACATCATATTCAACACCTTAATGATAACCACCTAAAATCATGAAAATTCATACCTCTGTCTGATGTTGTTTCTCCAATCTCCGTCTGTCCTCGCTGCTGCTCTACCCAAACTGTGCCCAAAACCGAATCTTTCCTCCCTGCCAGCTAAGAACAGAGCCTATCCGGCTCCCTAGCTCCAGGATTTCGTGAGGATTCCTGGCCCCCAAGCCCAAAACTCCCAGCAGCCTAGTGCACTCCTGTAACAGTCCACACAAACTCCACAACCAAAAAAAAATCCCAAATAGAAAATACAATCCCTGCTCTCAAAATGCTCCCTTACCCCAAAATTCAAAAGGTCTTTCTCCCGAATGCCTGTGCCCCCTCATATCCTCCTCCCATTCACCACCTCCTCCTTGATTTAATGCCACCCACCTTATCCCTCCATTTAATACCTTATCCCTCCATTTAATACCCTATCCATCCATTCAATGCCTCATCCTTCATAAGTTAAGTTTTCTAATAAATAAATTAAAAATTATTAAACCTTTAATTCATTACCCAAACACTAAACGAGTTAATTAATTAATCAACATATATTAAACAATAAATAATAAATAATTGGTATTTAACTAATACACATTAGGACAGTTAATTATTTAATTAATTATACTTGATAAATCTTAAGCAATCATTTAGCTAGGGTTGTTACAATTTTTATAAATTACAAAGTTCAATATGGTTGAAACTATAATTGTAAAATTACCATAAACATTTTTCTATTTCATAGATAATTCATATATATTCATTCTAACTAAATTCTTTTTCAAAAAACAAATTACATATGAATAAATGTTATTTTCCATTGTACTAATTACTATTTTTTAATAGACTCTTCTACACTAAAAATTGTTATTATAAAAAGTTATGATCTCCAATGATAAGCATTCTATTGGCCTTAAAATTTTATGGACGCAAACTAATCTTCCTATTGTTATTTTTGTCATTATTTCATAAGTTGATTGCTATCAAAATTTAAATTACTTCATTAATTGTGGTTTTACTCAACATTGGGGGCATAATTTTATAAATATTTCCAAAATCAATGATACAACTTGTTTGTAAACTAACAAACACTTTAGTTAAAAACCAAAATATCACAAATCATGTTAGAAATTTATTTTTTAGATTATAAACCATATTATATGTTAAATATCTTACTTTTAAATCTACAAAATACATGAACATAAGCTCAATTTTTGAATCATCATGTTAACATATCATCAAAAAGGTTGTACTATTAAACATGCATATCAACTATATTATTACTTCTAATATCGACATAGATTATTAGGATAAATAAGAAATTATGTAAATTAAAATATTACCAGTCAATATCTAAACATGTTGCCAACTATAAAAATATTATATGTCGTTTCATATATATATAATTTAAAAAATGATTAAATAACTCATGCATGGCTTAAAATATTCACAACTCAAATGCTCAAGAAAGGAATTACAATGCAAATCTTAAAATTATTTCCCTAAGAGATATAAGACTCAAAGTCATATCACTAACACAATTTCTTTATACAAGGGCTTGGGTGTGTCCAAGGGTAAGAGGATTGTTAATAAATGGATAGATGTCACCTTTTATACACATCATAATTCTAAGTACACCATTGTTACTATGCTCTTTTTTAGGTCTCAATGCTTCTATAACATGTTGGTAAAGGGTCAAACATCTAACATCTTGAGGCCTTTTTGAACATGATAATAATTCTTACGACTTTATCATGATAATAATTCT
>ML783822.1:66595-104707 GCA_009831015.1 Picea engelmannii | reverse complement strand
TGCTCTTTTTTAGGTCTCAATGCTTCTATAACATGTTGGTAAAGGGTCAAACATCTAACATCTTGAGGCCTTTTTGAACATGATAATAATTCTTACGACTTTATCATGATAATAATTCTTAAAATTTTATATAATTAAACATGAAATGACATAAAAATATGTTCAAATAACAATATTAAATTCTATTTCAATCAATCATTCCATGTAATCACAAATAATTTGAAAGAAAAACACATTACGCATCAAACTGACTGTTAACCAACTAAAATTGTTCAAATATTTGTTATAATTAACTTAACATTTCCTCTGTCAAAAGATGAATAAAAAACAATATAATTAACAAAATAAAGATAACAAAAAGATACAACAACAATATTAATTATGAAATAGAACATGTAGATATCACTCTCGGTTGTCATCACCGTCATTATCTTCTTCCCTTGGCATGATAACACTATTTTTCTCAAAAATATGTTTTGATCTAGGGTCATGTCTTAATACGAACCACCAATCCATATCCAACACATCTAGGTAAAAAAAACACTTGGTTACAGTTTTTTTGGAAAACATAAGGCTCCTTAGCTTCATCCCACATCTTTCTAGAGTTGATACATATCATCCCACTATTGTGATATTCCTTTACATTATTCCGACCAAAGGCATCCCACCACTTGCACCTAAAAATAGAACATTGGAAAGAAGAGAAGTCCACTCGAATGATCTCTTGTATCTTTCCAACATAACCTAACGTCCCCCGTATTAGGTTTTGATCGCAGTGGCTAGCACAATTAGATTGGTCAAACTAGACTTCCACTCTACAGTCTTGTGTCATGCATCTATCATTGACATCCTCTATGCAAAAAATTTCCATATGCCCACATAGATGGGAACAAATGCACCTATTAAAAAGTGAAAAAAATCACACTGTCATGTGTCTAATAAGCCGACCAATAAAATATAAACTATAGATGTTACAATTCAAAGGTGCATTATGAAGTTAAAACTATACAAAAAATATTATTATTGAGTTGATGCACCCAATCCCTATGTTTAGTGCATCCTCTTCAGTACGTGGGTAACAACCGAATGCACCGTATTTCTCTCTAACTTGGTAAGAAACCCAACTATTGGGGCATACCATTGGCATATTTTATTTTAAATGATCATGATAAGGCATGCTTCTACCGTTCAACCGTCTAAATTATTTCTTGTCACTGTCCCATTTCCTCCTCTTTTGTTCATACAATTTGACCCACGACTGTGCTGTCTCCGAATTGTAAAGAATGAATTTATTGATTGCATCAATTTATGAATTCGTTGATGTATATATATATATATATATATATATATATATATATATTCATGAAATCAAACCTAACCTGCAAGTCCATGAAACCCATTGGTAGTTCCTTCTCAAACATACTAACAATCTCAACTNTATATATATATATATATATATATATATATATATATATATTCATGAAATCAAACCTAACCTGCAAGTCCATGAAACCCATTGGTAGTTCCTTCTCAAACATACTAACAATCTCAACTATCTCTTGATGCCACCATGGAATACTAGCCATATGAATCTCCTTTGATGTGATCCAACGTACAAATGCAGATAATTTAGATATGGCATGTCATAGGTCCTAGGGTAAGTCATGGTTCACACACCCATGCACGAGTAGAGGATAATGACACTACAAAGTGAACACATACAAAATTAATTATGTTCTATCCCATGGTATGAATTTATAAAACAAATACTAAAATCATGTTTTTGGCATACATACTCTTAAAATGTTCAAATGGCCATGTGATTTTAACCCTGACAAATGGTCTTCCACAATGAAGTTGCATAGTAGTGAAGACCATATAAAGAAGGCACCTTCACACCCAATATAACTTCCTTTTCCAAAGAAATATCATTTTTCTTCAATATCCATGAGACATCACCTTAATTGAAAGACCAAGAGGGACCAACCTCTCATCTACTTTATTTTATTGGCCAATGTTTCTTTTTACTTTTTGAAGAAATAAGATCTCTCCTAATAGCCAATGTGTTACTTTCTTTTGATGATATGTGCCACCATAAAGAAGATGAAACATTTTTAAATATATGCATGGGATCTAGTAAGTGGGAAATCTTAAGATGCTCCCAATATGGGTTCTCATAAAAGATAGATTTCCTTTTCATCCCAATGGGAAAATTTTCAACATAGGTGTCAAAGAATTATGGATCATCGAACATAGGCTCCCCATTTGAATCGAACATTTTTGTAATCTCCTTCTCCTTCTCTTTATCATATGCTCTAATCCATTTTGATGGTGACATTATTGCAGGCCCGTGGGTTCTCTCTAGTTTACCATTGAAAGAAGATGTTTCTCTTCTGTAAGGTTATTGTTCTGGGAGGAATTCCTTGGAACAATCATACAATGGCTTTCATAGGTGTTTGGACCACCTAGCCTTCAGAGAAGGTCCACAACATTTACATACATTATAGCCTTTTATTACAAGACCTACAAAATTATTAATGTATACATAGCATGTTAGTGTCGAATATCATAACAATCACAACGAATTAAATATTCCAAAAAATATTGTTACGTATATAAACAAATCAATAAAGATGTAATTTACCATAGAAAACTCCTAAGCCTAGATAATCATGTGTGGTGTAAGCACATATTCCATACAATGTAAAACTCCTCTCTATTGTAATGGGTAATGATACATCGTATACATGTATCCCTTCCCATAATTCCTTCAATTCATCTATCAATGGTTGTAGGTAGACATCCATATTATTCACTTGTCTTATACTAGGGACTACAAGAGCCAACATAAGATGTTCATTCTTCATGGAAAACCATGGGGACGTATTGTTGTTGATCACTACTATAGGCCAAACATAATAGTTGGTGCTTTGGTGGGAATATGGGTTGACGCCATCCATGGCTATGCTGAGTCGTAGAATTCATACTTCATCCTTGAATTTTTTGGGCCATGTATCCTCTATATGATTCATGGCTATTGAATATATTGGGATTCACATAACTCCCGACTCACTTATGTGTGAGGAATTCCATCCCTGCAACACAACTAATTCTTTGCAACGAAACAACCTTTGAATCCTTGGGATTATAGACATGTGCCTTAATATCTTATGAGGAGGACCATGTGATTTACCCTTTTTATTTGATTTATGATATCTATCATGCCCACATTTTGAACATATATATGTGTATGCATATTATCCTCTATATAGAATACAATCATTCAGACATGCATGATATGATATGTACTCAACACCCAATATTTTCAACATATTCTTTTCCTCTTCGCAGCTACTGGGAAAGACATTATCACTCATAAGAAACTTATGTTTGAATAACCTACAGTTAGTGGGAAATATAAATGTACAATGTCATTTAATGTTCATAAAATTGATCGTTTTTTATGTTGATTGTGTGACAAGTTTTCTCAAATTATAAGGGACTTAATGATGGTCAGTTACCTCAATATTTCCAAGAAACATGCATTTGAGATGCCAAACTTTGCTTTCAAGTTGTACAGTAACATTGTTATCCTCAGCTGGGTAGATTTTGACTGGCTAGATCCAAAGAGAGGGGTGGTGGAATCATATTTCATACTTTTGAATAAGGTATCAATGATATGAGAATCATCCCCTCACTCATCATTTTGGAATGCATCTAACAACAATGTCTCCATGGAAGTTGTGTCCCGTAAATAATCATCCATACGAACCTCTATTTCATTGACTCCAATTCCAACTTGTGAAGAAATATCGTTGTTGTAGTCATTCCTAATTGGTGAATCTGGATGTAGTGGGAATTGAATAGGTGGTTGATTCAACCATTATTGGTATGCTTCCTCTATGATTTGTGCTCTTATTGCAACCTTCTCTCTATTTGACATTGTTGTGGGGTGCAACAAAAGATGATAGGTAGGTCTCTCATCATTAGGATATTAATTTCAAAAATATTGAACATTAGTACATCGATGATATTAGTAAGAAAAATGTAATTGGTTTGTTCAAATCACATTATACCTAACATTAATTATTACCGTTGGCGACCTAGGATTGCGGATGGAAGATGGCATGTTATTATTGACATCGTAAAGACATTGTCCATTTTCATCTACCAACTGCTTGTGGTATGTTGATCCTAACAAGATCTTTCGATGTTTTTGAATTAGTGGAATATTATCTGCATCTGAACTTGATTTTGAATCAAGATCCTGCAAATTTGGATACATTTTTATTCAAATTGACAAGGATAAACAAATAAATTCAATTAGATAATCAAAATATAAATAAAATCTTAACCTACTTGAGATGGAAAGGGATAACAACATGATGAAATTTGAGCAATATGAAAAGAGATAGAATTTGAAGAATTGACCATTTGATATTATAAGCTTTTCTCCATGCATTTGAGAAAAATCAATAATAAAGTTTTAAGAATAAGGCGACTTTAAGAGGAAAATGTATACTATGGAGTACTACAAGTCATTTGGATGCATCCTAAAAGATAATTTAAGATGAATATACTATTTTGTGTGAAAATAAAAATCCATATAACTTTGAAAGCATAATGATGCACTTATTTAAAAAACACACACTGGTGCGTATATAACAATAGAAATCATCGTGGCGTTTATTTACAAGTCACATCTGTTCATAAATAAATAAAAAATAATTATCTGATATCGGTGATCCAAAAATTTTAAGCGCACCAATGCATTTTATACAAAGACACAACGATGTGTTATATTAATAAACACACCAGGGTTTCGAAAAACTTAAAAAAAAAGCACGACTTTATTTTTTTACAATTAGAAAATGGGTGGGAATTTAAAATATAATTTCATAAAGTCATTTAACTAGTAAAAATCTATTCACTGTTTCATTATTTTACCAAAATTTACAGTGGAGATATTTGCAAGAGAGTCATATCATAGAGCACTATGGAGTGACATAATACTTTGGAACAACATGAATATTCAGAAGATTGGAGCTTGAAGGTTATGGCGATTTATTTAAAACCCTTTTCATAAAATGTTTCCTGGGTATTAAGTTATTTGGTATTTTATTATTTTGCCAAAATTTACAAGGGAGAGATTTGTAAGAGAAACATACAAGGGAGCACTGTGGATCACCAGATCAATACTTTGGAACATGAAAATTATTAAGAAGATCAGAATTTGAAGGGTATGGTGATTCATTCAAAATCCTTTTGGAGCCACAAACTTATTTATAAAATCAGAATTTGAAGGGTTTTGTGATTCACTCAAAACCCTACATAGTAAAAATTTTAAATTTTACTGTTGATTTTAATAATATTTTTTTTTACAATTTGTATCTCTATTTAAATTTAATTAAAATTCAGAAAAGAAACAAAAAAAAATCATACTTACCTTAAACCCTTGCTTCTTCTTTCTTATGTGACTACAAAATTTCACCTTAGGGTTTAACTTCCTCTATCCCTTCATAATTACAACTTTTCATTTTAGGCATTTTAGATTTAATGAGTTTGTGTTTCCATATAAAAGGTGTTTTCCATGTGATGCATCAGATCCAAACCCTCTCGGCCCTATCACGTTTTTTTTAAAAAATGGTTTCGAGTAATCATTGCTCCTGATTAAATCTAACGCACAGGTGCACTTTAAGATAAAAGGCATCGATAATGCTACAACATAATTAAAAAAATGTTCATCGATGTGTAATTTTATTTGTTCATGGTATTTTTTATTTTTCGTTTTTTTTTTTCTATTGGAGCAGTGTTGATAACGATACATATCACATCGTTGTAATTTATAGTTTTTTAAATTTTTTTTTTGATATTAATGTGTTTCATATATGGAACACATCGATTCTTTTGTATCATGAAAGCGCATCGGAAACTTTTTTTTTTTGGCAGAAAATTATGTGATTTATTTATAAAATATATTTTATAGCTTGTGTATTGAATCGTACGAGATATATATTGATAAAAAAATGTGCAATAATAGTTCAATTAACAAAAATTCTAATCGACATAATGATAAGACATCCAAAAAGGAAAAGAAAAGGCAAGTTCTTTGTAAATTGTATACAAAATTAATATGTTAAAAAGACAAGTTCTTTGTAAATTATATACAAAATAAATATGTTTGAACTATATGTATTGGTTAGTGTGTGTCCTGCAAAGCCATAAAATGAGGAAGAACAATAAGGTTCTTTGTGATCTAAGTGCATAAGAGCGTAATATCTTGATGGGAAAATTGCAAAAGGAAGAATCGGGTGAATGAAAAAATTATATTCAATATGAGTTATTTTTTAAATTTTCACTAATAATATACTTAAAAATATTAGATAACATGTTTCAAACAATCTATTAATTCACATGTATATGCTTAATGTTCTAGAAGGACCAACAATGAAGGAACAAAATGTCATCCTAAGAAAATACAAATTATAGAAGATGTAAATCATGATGAATTGGTTCTTAGCTCATCTGGAGTGGTGCTGAAAGTTAATGAAAGGGGGTAAAAGTTTTACAAAACTATGAGGGATATAGTGGAATGAAAGTATAGATATAAATTTCAGTTACAATATAGAAATCAATCCAGTGATTCCAAGAACCAGGTTATATTTAAACTACAAGAAGTGTTTCCAGAGTAATGGTCAATGAGACCTGTTAGACTTGTAATAGCAAAAACATACAACAACAAAAATGTTTTATTCAAAAAGTAATATTCCTAAAAATGCTTTTCTAGAATATGTATATATTACTACAAACCATTGCTTTATTAATATCAGTTTTTTTATATTTAGTTTTCATATATTAATATGATGATGATGATGATGATGATTAACATCCACTAAGACCGAATTGGTCTATCGTACCTTAAGAGGGTAAGTGATTACTTGTAATTCTTTAGAATTTTGTTTATGTGCTCGAAAATAATTAAGAGAAGCTTTCCAAGATCACCATACTTTTGTTGAGTTAAGAGGTTAGGAAGGTTGGTAGTGTGATAAATATTTTGAAAATGAGATCTAATATGGGCATAGGTTGGACAATCTAAGAGAAAGTGATTTCCATCTTCAACCTTCTTAGTGTCATTGTTGGAGTTACTTCACACACACCTAGGATTTCTTTTTCCTAAGGTTTTTCCTTGTTTATTAGTCATAATTAGTCATTATCCAGTCTCCTATATTTTAGGAGAGAATATTCCACTTGGAGAATATTCTCTTTCAGTTGACACTTCAGTTTGACTAGTTGAGTTGAGTTTAGATGTTGCATTGGGATCATCACCATGAAACAATGGGAAAATCACCATGATAATTAGACCTTGCCTTGGGATCATAACCAAACTGGTGCATTAGCCTTGATTCCCTGAGTTAACTCCTCACTACTCTATGTTCAATCAGTTAACTGAAGACTAGTTGACTAGTTAACTCAACTAGGTGGCAGTTCACTCCCGTAACTGACTGAGAGACTAGACTAGGTGGCAGTTCACTCCTGTAACTACTGGTGTGTGTCCATATCACTCTAGACCACCACTATGGTTCATTGGGTCACCTCCAGTGCGAACTCATTGAGCTATACAGAGTATATCATGAGTAAACTATTCATTTTTCACAACAGTTAATGAGAATTCTTTCATTCTTTCTCTCCTTCTTCTTCTTTCTCCAATTCTCTATGAAAATGTGTGTATTATTGTTTAGCTAGATCAATTTTGTGTAGGTTCAACACATTTACATGGTATTAGAGCCGACAAACTGCTAAGAAAAAGCTACACCAAAATTTTTTGTAGGTACAAAAGATTGAAGACAACGGAAAGATGGAATTCCAAAAAGATTTCATTCTTACACCTTACAACTATTTTGCATGGAAGGAGAAAATAAACATACATATTCGATCCAAATGGTTGTATAGGTTAACCATGAATATAGATATAGAGCCTACATCATCCATAGAAAAATCCAAGTACTTAAATCGCATGGATGAGGCACTTAGAACAATTTGCAGTCTTATTTCTCCCGATCTCCTTTTTCATATATCTTCCTATAAGACTCCCAATGAATCCTGGACCATCTTGGAAGGGATATTTGGAAAAAAATACGAGATGAGGGGCACATGTTGGAGGTGGAGCTTCTCACATTGGATCCAAAAAGCTTCGAGAATAACCAAGATTTCTTTACGAAATTCAAGTATTTACTGTCGCAACTCAAATCTTGTGGGGTTGATAAATAAAAGGAGGAGAAACAAATGGTTCTCACCATTCTCTCCAAGCTTGGTCCTTAATTCTTTGTATTCATATCTACATTCCATACTGTCAGATTCACCTCTGGAGCCACCTAGAAGATGCCTTCCCTTGAGGAATTTATCGAATCCTTGACATAAGAGAAAACCAAGCTCATCAACATGGGCACAATCAAATGCCCAAGGGTGCATGCACTCACTGTGCATGATGGAAGACACAAATATAATAAATCTAAAAATAAATATAAGTGGAAATATCATGCACATATGAAGAAGGAAGGGTACACAAAACCCTTCACTGATGCCTCTAGATCCAAAGGAGAAAAGGGAAGAAAATGAGAGAAATGCACATACTGTCACAAAGGATTCCATCCAAAATCCGCATGAATGCAAAAAAAAATAGATATAATGTCTCAACTACTTTAGCAAAACAACCTTGGATATCGCATCCCCGAGGGTGCCAAGAAGAAGAAGCCAGAAGATCTGAATTCCAAGAAAGGCAATTCTATCCATGCCTTGATTGCAATTAACTCCTCTCTCAATGCTTGGATCTTTGATTCAGGGGCATCACATCACATGGATGCATCAGAATCAATCTATTCTTCTTTGGACGCATGCAAAGGCCTCCTATTCTGATGGGGGACAACTCTTCTGTCAAAGTCACCGGCAAAGGAAGGATTGAACTCACCAATGGAAGCTTCGAGAATGTGTTGCATGTTCCCAAACTTTCTGTGAACCTTCTTTCTATATATCAGACGACGAATTCCGGCACCATAAATAAATTCATCTTCACACCAAATTTCATGGACATTTACAACATGCAAACCAACTCCAGGGTTGCTATCGATGAGGTAAATCATCAGTCTAGATTGTATACCTTTTTTTGAATTCATTGAACCTGATTCTTCTTTGTTGCTTACTCATGCTGATGAAAGTAGTAGGATATGGCACGAAAGGTTTGGGCATTTGAATTTCAGATACATGCAATAGCTTAGCAAGAAAAAATTAGTTGATGGTCTACTAGGCATCCCTTTCTCCAAGGGAGTGTGTGAGGGATGTGTTCTCGGGAAACACCCTCAAGAGAAATTTGGCAAAATAAGGTCTCAGTGAGCTTCTGCACCTTTATATATGATCCACAGTGACCTTATGGGTCCTTTTCTGCATCCATCCATAAACAAAGTGAGGTTTGTTCTCATTTTTGTTGATGATTTCTCACGTTTTACTTGGATCTTCTTTCTCAAGCAAATATCCGAGGTCTTTCAAAACCTAAAATATTTCAAAGCCTTGGTTGAGACACAATCCGAAAAGAAGATCAAATTCCTCCGAACTGATAATGGGGGAGAGTATGCAAATCATGAGATCCATAATCTTTTCCATGACTCAGGGATTCAGTTGCAACACACAGTTCCCTATACTCCACAACAAAACGGAGTTGTTGAGTGGAAAAATCGATCTCTAAAGGAGATGGCATCTTGCATGTTGCATGTAAAGTTACTACCACAAAGATTATGGGTTGAAGCACTTAAATATGAAACATACATCCAAAACAGATCTCACCATAGATCTGCCAAGGATAAGACCCCCTATGAGGCTTGGAGCAGCCTCAAATCGGAAGTGACCCACTTTCGCATTTTCGGTTCATCTGCATGGGCCCAGATTCCCTCTGAAAATAGGAAGGCACTTGATCCACAGAGAACTGAGTGCATTTTTGTTGGATACCCTGACGGTGTGAAGGGATATTGGTTTCTTGATCTTTCCTCAGACTGGCTCATCATTGAGCGAAGAGTCCAATTCAAGGAAAGTGTCTCTCATGTACCTCAACAGCCGCATGCAGACACCTTCGCTCTTCCACCTGCCTGAGATGATGAGCATGCACATGCCAACTCTTCTTCAAATGAGAGTTCTGATTCATAGGACTCAGATGATTCAGATTCAGAGTCAGTATAGTCAGATGCAGAGTCAGAGCATCCAGATGTAGTTGCAGAGATAGAGTAGAGGCCCAAGTGGGCACATACTACTCTTTAGGATGCAGGAGATCTCGTAGGTGATCAAATCGATACTAGGAGGACTCGATATGATTTCAATGAGACTCCTGTTGCAATCACTGCCATTGAACCATTGCCTTCCAGGCATCTTTTCTTGGTTCAGTCTTCAGATCCATAGTCTTATGGCGAGGTTGCTGGAAATCCCTTTTGGGAATCTACCATGCAGGAGGAGTACAACTCCCTCCTCATGAAACAGACTTGGGATATGGTTCCCCTTCCTTATGGGAGGAAACTTGTTAGATGAAGATGGGTTTACAGGACCAAGAGTGCAGTGAATGGACAGATCAATAGATACAAATCCAAGCTTGTCATGAAATGATTTCAACAAGTGCATGGTATTAACTATGATGAGACCTTTTCTCCACTAGCGAAGATGGATTCCATACGATTGGCACTTTCCATTGCAATAACCAAGGGATGGGAAGTCCATTAGATGGACGTGAAGAATGCATTTCTTCATGGTGATATCTCTGAGGAGATCTACATGGAGCAGCCCAAGGGATTTATGTAGGACTCCTCTTTGGTCTATCGACTGAAGAAGTCACTTTATGGCCTCAAGCAGGCTCTAAGGGAATGGTATGCCAAGATGGATTCCTTCCTGTTGTCTCAAAACTTTGTACATTGTAAATCAGAACCAAATGTCTACATGCTCAGGATGACTGATTCACTTCTACTTTTAGTTTTGTATGTTGATGATTTGTTGATTGTCGGTTGCTCGACTTCAAGGATTTCTGCAGTCAAGAGGATTCTTCATGACATGTTTTTGATGACAGACATGGGTCCACTACACTTCTTCCTTGGACTTGAGATTAGTCGGGATTCATTAGGCATCAAACTATCTCAATCCAGGTATGCACGAGATCTCTTTAAGAGATTTCACATGACAGACTGCAGGTCTTCTCCCACTCCTTTCCTATAAGGAGTCAAACTTGAGGATGGTGGGGAGACTCCACTGGTTGACAACACATTGTATAAACAACTAGTAGGGAGCTTTTTGTATGTCACACACTCTAGACCAGAACTCTCATATGCAGTTGGCGCAGTTTCTAGGTTCATGCAGGAGCCGCATGAGCTACATTGGAAAGCTGCAAAGTGTATCCTTCAATACGTACAAGGCACTGTCACATTTGGGATTCATTATGCAATAGACTCTCCATTAGATCTCATTGGGTTTACTGATTCCGACCGGGCTGGCGATAGCATTGATCACAAGTCCACATCTAGTTACTCACTCAGTCTTGGTTTCGGGCCTATCTGTTGGTCGAGCAAGAAGAAAGCTACCATTTCTCTATCTTCAGTCGAGGCAGAGTACAGAGGGGTAGTTAACATAACCATTTAGGCTATGTGACTACAACATTTTCTCACTAATTTGGGCATTCAGTTTCATCATCTGATCGTCATCTGGTGTGACAACGAGAGCACTCTAAAGTTATGCAGAGATTCAGTTCAGAGGCAGCGGACGAATCACATCAAGATCCACATGCACTACATCTGGGACTTAGTACATGAGGGGGTCATCGACTTACAGTTCTGTCCTTTAGTAGAAGAGACAACAAACATTTTCACCAAGACCTTCACTGAGAAGAAATTCCATTCTCTGCGAGGTCATCTTGGAGTGAAGGACACAGTTGCCTAGCAAATGTAGTTCTTCTTTTTACATACATTTTACCTTGAGCGGGGGGGGTTTCCCATGAGTTTTTCCCTCTTTCCTCACTTTATTTTCAGTGTTTCTTTTGTACTTGGGTACCTAACATGGCCTCGTTGTTGAGACCCAATCTTTATTTTCACCATAGTGATGTTCAGGGGGGGTGTTGGAATTACTTTACACACACCTAGGATTTTTTTTTTCCTAAGGTTTTTCCTTGTTTATTAGTCATAATTAGTCATTATCCAGTCTCCTATAATTTAGGAGAGAATATTCCACCTGGAGAATATTCTCTTTCAGTTGACACTTTAGTTTGACTAGTTGAGTTGAGTTTAGATGTTGCATTGGGATCATCACCATGAAAATTAGAACTTTCTTTGGGATCATCACCAAAATAGTGCATTAGCCTTGATTCCATGAGTTAACTCCTCACTACTCTTTGTTCAGTCAGTTAATTGAAGACTAGCTGACTAGTTAACTCAATTAGGTGGCAGTTCACTCCTGTAACTACCTGAGAGACTAGACTAGGTGGCAGTTCACTCTCGTAACTGTTGGTGTGTGTCCAGATCACTCTATTCCACCACTATGGTGCATTGGTTCACCTCCAGTGCGAACACATTGATCTATACAAAGTATATCATGTGTAAACTATTCATTTTTCACAATGGTTAATGAGAATTCTTTCATTATTTCTCTCCTTCTTCTTCTTTCTCCAATTCTCTCTGAAAATGTGTGTATTATTGTTTAGATATATCAATTTTGTGTAGGTTCAACACATTTATAGTCACAAAGGTGACACACTCTTTCATCCCATGGCATTTTAGGAATTGACCAACACCCAGTTTCACTATGGAGATCGTGATAATTTGTTCTTATCTTAGTAATGCTTATTTTTTTCTTTACACTTGGCAAAACAGATAGATAATTTTGATCTTCTACATTAGGGTTGATTACATCTTTATAATACCTTAATTTTATTTTTTCCTCTAACTCTTTATCACACCACATTTTTTCCGTAAATTTTGATTTGTCATTTTTTTTAATAGTATATTTATTCTGCAAAATGGTTTCTTCCATGATTCCCCAATAGTTTAGCTAAGACCGGGTGTCTTTATGCCATCCTCGCTTGAGTCAATGCTGGTTATGACTTGATTTTGAAGCAATTTTAGGTAGCCTCTTGTCTTCCATGTTGTTTAACTTTTTCTTATACATTAGGTATCTAGTCATAGCCATGTTCTCAATGGGGGAGAGACTTGTTTCTAAGAGGAGGATGGGATAGGGCGTATTTTCTCTACCTTTCTCCAGGATTCACGAGAGATACTACAGCCCCAGAATTCACATCCATAAAGAATAATAGGTGTAACAAGAGTCTCAAAGAGGAGTTTCTTCTTATCCCAACTCCAAAGATCAGTTGATTTACAATTGTTTTCAAACCCATAATAAGCTTTCCATCCCCCAATAATCCTTTTCTCAATGCTATAATTCCAATTGAGCTTGTGGTGAATATCAATTCCAAGATATTTGTATGAAGTCACTTCCTCCAAGTTTTTTTTGTCATATAAAAAGGTATCAAAAGGGATCTTATTGGATTTAATAATCATGACCTTAGTCTTATCAGTATTAACAGTCATACCCATATTGGAGCAAAAATCCTTGAGGATTCTTAGTTTCTTTTCAAGATCATAGGGACTTCTTGCCACAAGAACGATATCATTGGCATAAAGAAGAAGATTGAATACTATACCAATGAGAGTAGGGCCGACACAACCTACTTTTTCCAAGCATTCTTCTAACTTATCAATGTATATGCCAAACAGGGTAGGGGACAAGGGACAAACTTGTTTGACTCCGATATTACAGTTAATCTCTTTTGACCATCCCTCAGTGTTTTTAAACTTAGAAATAACATTCTCATACATCCTTATTAAATAATCCCTCAACTCGAGAGGCACTTTTATCTCTTCCAACCTATTCCAATGGTTTTTCCTAGGAACCATGTCAAAATCTTTTCTAACGTCAACAAAACAACAAAAAATTTTGGTTTTAGTATTGCGGAACTCCTCTTCAATGATCCTAAAGGTAACAAGATGGTCCACAGTTGAATGATATTTCCTAAACCAAGCCTGGCCTTTATCTCTTTTACTGTGACTTTCTAGCCAAATGTTAATCTTCTTTTCCAAAACAATTCCATAAAGCTTGGCTAAAATCGGGCTAATCATAATGGTCCTATAATTAGAGGGACTATTTCTATCCCCATTTTTAAAAACAGGAATAATGAGGCTTTGCGTCCAAGGTTTAGGGAAGCCCTGCTTGATTTCTAAATTGAAGAGCTTGTGTATGCGAGGGATAAGGATTGGCCCTCCGATTTTAAAAATTTCAGCTTGGTAGCCTTCAATGTCCTTAGCCTTCCCATTTGTGAGCCACTTAACCCCGAACTCTATGTCATATAAAAATAGTTGTCATGTTACTTTTTTCAAGAAGATTATGAAAATATCAAAGGATCAACGAGCTGATATCCAAAATATGTCAGTAGGAATGTTGAAAAAAGTGTACAAGGAGATGGTAAACAAAATGGACATAATTGCATCGTGGGAGGAGCCATCTCAACAACAACATGATTCAATGTATGAAATCATTGAAAGTTTCTATTAGGTACACATAAATAAATAAATTAACATTAAATATCAATTTTCAAGTATTTTCTTGTAGAAAATAAAACAAAATATAACCCATTCAACAAACAAAATAGGACGGCAAAGAAGAAAATGGTTGATAGCAAAGTTTGTGAGTAATTGTTATTTGTTTATAACATTGACTTAAATTTTCATTTTTGTATATTTTAATTTGTTTTACTGCAACCATCCTTGAATGTCTTCAAACAGGTGCTAACATACAAAGAAGAGTCGTTGTAAGAATTGATTGACATTGGGTTAAGTAAGGGTTGTAAGTATATGTTAGAATATCAAAAATTAATTGTGGAATTTGTAAATATATTATGTTGTTTTACTTCTCTCATTTTATAATTAATGGAACAAAATAAATATTTTATATTAAATCTATGATTTATGATGGGGTATAAAACTTGCAAGAAACAAAGTATGGAAATGTGCCAATAGAAGGGTTGTTGACAAAAGACATGAGATTTGGTTTTGAAAAAATGTGTATCATTCAGGACTCAATTCTTGCTACGGTATGTTTATTTTCAATTTATATTATTCTCACCAATGTAGATACACTCACTACACTTTATTTTTATTTTTGTAGATGGAATCATTTGAAGAAGAGGAAAAAAATCGAGACAATAAACAAAACATTCGACCAAATAATCCAAGTCATGGAAGTAGCTCGAGCACTGACAACTGCTCCAACGAAGAATGATGATCAATATATTTGGATATCAATGGAAGTTGTTTTATTTTTTGAAATAATTGTCTATAAAAATCAGACATTTTGTTTAATGTAATGCACATAGTTTCCCAATTGAAATACAAGGGGTTACCAATAAGTGTCGACCACTTTTGTATGACAAAGAGCCTTCTATTCATATATAATAAAATATGTTTTATTTTTTTCTATTGCGTTGTCCAATGTTGTTGTGAAATGTTACATCGTTGATTAAATATATGGATGGTTAAATATTATAATGAAGAGATGTGAAATCTGATGATATAACAAATTAATACAAACAGGAATTTCAAATGCACTAATCAAAATTTAATTTATATGAATACTATTGTAAGATATATGTCAATTTTTTTATGAACAATGGAATTAAAAAATAGCAATAATTATGCATTGTCAAAGGTCGGTGTTTCTAAAAAGACAAAATGACAACCGTTGAGTTTAATGATAAACAACATTGGTGTGTTTCAAGATAAAACACATCGATACCGTAATTAAATTCACACCGGTGCTGATATACAAGGAACTAGCACCGATCTTAATATTATTTTAACCTTATAGTAGTAAAAAACCTTTATCCGTGCGTTTAATTAATAAACGCATTGGTACTTATGTATCACACTTCCACCTTGGTGCGTTATGAATATCATGCAGCGATGGGGTTTGTTTTTCAATGCACTGGTGATGGTATCATAGATTCTCCATGTGACGTATTCTTATTAAGGCACCGATGCGTTATTACTTATAATAACACAGGTGCCCCAATCTTTTTTGGATAGACCCAGTGTGTTCTTGTAAATGTAATCATTGATGCTTTAAGCTAGAGAATGCATCGATTCTTGGTATCATAGATTCGACCGATGAGTTGTTTTTATTAAATCATCAGTGCGCTAATATTTTAGGACTCACTCGGTGCTTTTGGTGTAATGTAGGCACCGAAGCTTTATGTTTGGGAATGCACCAGTGCATATAGACCATGAACCACACCAACTAGAAAAACATCCGCTACAACCTCCGTCTGCCCAGTTTTTTTTAGTTATAATGAAGTTTTGTTATAATCTCTGCAAAAACATTCGCTACCAAAAATGGATGTTTTCGTGGAGGTTTTTTTGACAATTTTTGCCAATTTTGTAACACTAAAAACCTCCACTAGAGGGTCTTTTCCTTGTAGCGAGTATATGATATGTTGTTATTTTATGATCGTAATATTCTAGAAAGGGTAGTCAAAAAGGTAAATACTTTGAAAGACTTTCTAAAGAGTTGTTTAGAGTTGATGAAGGATGAAACAACACTAAATTCAATGTACGAAATGATTGATCAGTGTACACAAGATAAAGAAGTAGCTATGACGTAGAAAGTAGTAAACCAAGTATAGCACATGAAGAGGACAAACAAAGAATTTAGATTAAGTGCGCATATAGGAGAATATGACATGGGAAATTTCATCCTAGATTTAGGATGAGATATCAATGTTCTTCCAAGATAGACATGGGATATGATGGGGAAACCGAAGCTAGTTTGTTCAACTGTTCAATTGAGGTTGGTTAACCAACATAGTATAATACCAATCGGGATATTAACAAGAGTACATGTTAATATAGATGGAGTACTCAATGTAGATGACTTTGAGGTTCTTGAGATTGTGGATAAAATTCAGACGTATCTATATTTGCTTAGATTGGATTGGGCCTTCAACAGTCACGTGATTATTAACTTGAAGAAAAGAGAGATGATTTTTTAAGAAGGAGGTTTAAAGGTCAGTGCACCATTAGACCATATGGAGGAAAGAAGATATGTGGAGCCTGAAAGAAAGGAAATTGATAAATTATATAATATGACAATGTGGATAGATGACTACGTCAATCCCACTGTAGATGGTGCACTTATTTGGAGAAGCATAATCTCTTGCACATCAAAATTGGAGGAAGGAATTGAACACTAGAAACATCGGTTTCATGAAGTGTCAAACAAAAGGTGTGCTCACATTACTTGCTCTTTGCACTGGATCGGAACAGAGGTAGGTGATACACCAAAGTTTGAGGGATTAATTGAGGTAAGTTCTTTTGTCAATGAATTTGAGTTGTAGATACCTAAACAACAAAGGTTGTTAGCATTATATGTTGCACTAGGAGAAACTTCAGCGAGATGGTGGGAAACCCACAAGGATGGGATAGAGAATTGGAAACATTGTAAAAGGATGATGCACATTGGGTTTGGAATATAATACATTATGCACAAGTATACGGGGATGAGCGATTCGAAGGATCATGTTGTGCGATGTATTATAAATTGGAGACAAGTGACGACGCAGGAATGACTGCATAGGTTCATACATACATTGGATACAGTTCACAGGAACTGGTATTTATAGCTAGAAGTGTGCAAAGGGACAACAGACCAGGAAGAGCTCACCTGAAACTTCAAGGTAACATTCAATTTTGAAGTTGAGTCACCTTTAGTAGATGCAAATTTACAAGTCATTAGAGGTAAAAAAATTAAGGAAGAAGGTCAAGTAGAAATAGTACCTACATGTAGTGCATGCAAAGAGTCTGTGACAGCCCATGAACTATTAGAATGTTATAATGTTACCGAGGAAGACCAAGAAGAGGACAACCTAAGAAATGTATAGGTACTAGAGACTGAAGGGGAGCGTGACATAGTAGGTCTAGCACTTGAATCTGACGCATATGTGAAGCCCTTAAGAGTGTGCAAAGTGAACATTGGCACGAAGGAGAAACTTAAGTTTTCAAATATTGGCAATTATTGGAACGATGAAACTGCGGAAAAGATTGTAGACCTATTGTGTGAGTATCATGATCTCTTTTCGACAACCTTTTCAGAGATGAAGGGAATAGATGGAGAATTGGGTGAGATGAAGATACCTTTAAAACTAGATGCTAAGCTAGTAAGACAAAGACCTTACAAATTGAATTTGAATTAAAAGGAAAAAGTGAAAGAAGAGCTTGATAGAATGATAGAAGATGGTATAATTGAACCCTTCATAGAGTCCGAATGGATAAGTCCAATGGTGATTCAAGATAATAAAACAAGGGGTATTAGAATTTGAGTAGACCTAAAGAAGTTGAATGATTCTTGTTTAAATGACTCTCTTCCGACCCCCTTTACAGATGAAGTATTAGAAAACGTAGGAGGGAAGGAAGCATACTCGTTCACCGATGGCTTTTTCAGGATACCATTAGATAAATATTGCAATATAAGGCAGACATAAAACAATATTTGTGACATAATGGGGAAGCTAATTGATGCAGGATCATCTTCATCAACATGCAAGTAGAGGACAACTCAGTGCCCTAATGCGCATTTTGAAGTGATTTTGAATTTTAAATATGGCATGTCATGAAAGTATCTTGAAAAGATTGTAATTAAGGAAGTTCTTAAATGATAAGAGGCTAAACCATCGTGTGAGATCAATGGAGATTGTATTTTCTTTAATATAGTTAATAGTAGTACATATTTGAAGAATTCTCTCTTATCTTTCTATACCAATCATTTATTGTAATAAGACTTAGTAGTTGAAAGCTTTTATTTTGATAGCATAGCACTAAGGTAGTCAGAGGGAAAAGCTCTATGAGCCCTTCTTGTATAGATATGTGTATTGTTGCCCAAATGAGGCTATTGAAAGTTATTTGAAGTTGTTATTGTTGAGACTGTTGAATCTTATCGAAGTTGTATGAGCCCGTGTACCTATCATTTGAATTAATATAACAAATAAGCGTCGATCCAAAATGTTTGGTATTGTTGTTACTGTGTCTATCTGGATGAATGGTAGGATTTATGTTTAATTGTATTCTTTGTTATTAGTTTTTCTTATGTTATGAATGCATTACATGGTTGAATGTATGAATCTGTGAGGATTAGATAAGTTTCAATTGTTTCTCTTCTACGAGCTCATGCAAGGAGTGCATAGTGTCCGCAAGGTGTGCGTTGACAGAGTATAGTTTGACTTAGAAGATTAGGAGAGATAACTTGAAGCTTCATTTGCAAGGAGTGCATAGTGTCTTCAAGGCATGCGTTGACATAGTCTAGTTGAATTAGAAGCTGAGGAGAGATAACATGAAGCTTCATTTGCAAAGGGGTGCATAGGACCACACAAGGTGTGTGTAGGCAGAAACACACTCAATGCCATATTGTTCAGGAGGAACAATTGAGTCATGTAAGAACTGTTGAAAGGAGTGTAAAGTCACCCACAACAATGGGTTGAGTTGAAAGAGACCTGTTGCAAGGTGTGTGCAAGGTCGACATTTGACTAAGTGTCGAAGAAACCATCTTGAGAGGTGCAAGGAGTAAGTATCGAAGAAACATTCCGAGAATTTTAAAAGTTTTGAAGAGGAAAAAGCTCAGAAGAGATAGCAGATGGAAGTTATTCAGTAGGGAGGAGCCCACTACAAATTTCCTAATCATTGAGCAAGATCCATTCAGAGGAATCAAGATCTTTCTAGACCGTGAGATCTAGGAGAGTTGCACGGAGGATATTATTCGAAATCCTTCGGCACTTTGTGTATTCATAGGTTTTGAAGTGTTCAAGGAGAGGGATTACCTAAGTCCCAAAGCTATGAAGTAAATCGAGGCTATCAATATCGAGGAGGATACGTGGCATCATATCAGAGAGTCCAAGAGATTTGCGTGGAGAAAAGAGCGATTTTTGTCAAAGTCACGAAGGACAAAGAGATATGGACCATTGGATCTGGGAAGGACATGTGACAGAGATCTGTGTGCTCTGGGAGAAGAGTGCTTCAGAGGAAAGAAAGCGTGGTGAAGCCAAAACTCCCGAAGGCCGAATTGTCGAAGTCAATTGTGGTCATCGATCTGAGAAGGACAGACATCGTCAAATCATGGAATCCGGAAGTGTGTACTTCGGAGGAAAAGCTGAGGAGGAAAAGGAGAATTTACTAGAAGTCGTTCAAAGTGGGAATAAGGGATGAATCTTGATCATTGATCAGGGTGAGCACGTGGCACTTGATTCGTAGCTTCGGGTACAAATCACTATAGGGAAAAGGGTTTTTGGAACGCTCAGAACTCTTGAATCTAGAGTCCCGAACTAAATTAAAGCCGTTGGTTATCAAATAAGCGTGAGTTGTAGATCTTGTCCAGGTGGTTTCATCGATCCGGAGTTCAGAGAAAAAGGAGTCAGTTGCACTCAAAACTATCAGAGCCTGAAGTCATAAAGGGGGTGAGCCAAAGGTTATAGTCATGGTCATAAGGAATAGGGGCCTAACAGTGGAGCTTACGCTTGTCATTTAGAGTTACTAGAAGTGCCAGAAAAGGGTGTGAGTGTGATTCAAACCTACGTGAGTAACCGAAGAGGGTCTGTGTGAATTAAATCCAAGAACTAGTAGAGGCCCTAAGAGTTGATTCGACTCAGTGTATTGAATATCCTTGACTGAGAGGTCGAGCCTCCCTGAGGAGTGAAGGGGGGTCTACATCACTAATAGTACACAATGATGTTGTTTGGGTTAAATAATGCACCTGCTATGTTTTCTAAAGTCGTTGTTGCATCCTTTAAGGAGTTTATTCATAAGTTTCTTGAAGTGTACTTAGATGATTGGACTGTTTTTATCCTATTGAAAGATCACATAAAAACTCTAAGGTTTATGCTTGATAGATGTAGACAATATCACATTTCATTAAATTTGAAGAAATGTATTTTCTATGCACCATTTGGGATATTGTTAGGTCATGTGGTATGCAAGTAGGGGTTTTTAGTTGATCCTGCCAAGATAGCAAAAATTGTTAATTTTCCACTACCTGAATCAGTGAGACAATCGAGAAAAACTTTGGGGAATACTGGATATTACATGAAATTTATTAAAGATTATCCACATATTACAACTCCAATGGAAAATTTATTTGAGAAATAAGCTAAGTTTCAATGGAATGAATACTGTCAGAAGGGTCTAGACGTATTGAAACAGAAGTTAGTAACTGCACCCATTCTGGTATTCCTGGATTGGAAGAAAGAGTTTCATGTTCATGAGGATGCATCATCGATAGCACTCGACATAGTGTTAACCCATCTAGGAGAGGGAAAGATAGATCATCAGATTGAGATTTCTAGTAGGAAGTTGTCGACTGTTGAGAAGAATTACATGCTGACAGAAATTGAAGTGTTGGAAATGGTGTATGCCTTGCAGAAGTTAAAACACTATTTGTTGGGGTCCCATTTCAAGATGTATATAGACCACTCTTCTCTCATATGTCTAGTGAACAAGCCAGTGTTGGGGGGGAGAATCCACAGATGGTTATTATTGTTCCAGGAGTATGATTTCGAAGTTATTGTGAAGCCAACAAAATTGAATGCAGGACCAAACCATTTGTCATAGATACAAATAGGAGAATATGAAGGGAACCCAGACGATAGTTTACCAGATGCACATTTATTCTCAGTTCAAATGCTAGACGACCATTTTGCAGAAATTGTCCAATATTTAAGCACATGAGTGGCCCCATCCTATATGAAAGTAGCAAAAACGAAGAAGTTAGTGGTTAAAGAAGCAAATTATCAGTTGATCGCAATAAATTTATACAATTTGGGTGTAGATGGGATACTACGATGATGTGTGTTGGAGTATCAGAGACTAATGATCCTCACAGAGGTGCATGATGGAATTGTGGGAGGTCATTATGCAGGAAAGGATACAACACAAAATATCTTACATACAGGGATATGGTGGACCACCCTCCATAAGGATGCAAATGAATATGGTCAAAGTTGCGATGTTTTCTAGAGAATAGGAATATTGTCACCAAGGGATGAGATGCCTTTGAATATGTAGGTTACCTTGCAAGCATTTGACAAATGGGCAGTGGATTTTGTCAGACCAATCATTCCACTAGCAAGGAGAACAATAACCAAGTACATAATTACCGTGATAGACTACTTGAAAACATGGGCAAAGGAAGAACCTGTTCCAGATTGCATTGTGGAGACAATTGTGTGATTCTTATTTAAGAACATAGTTACAAGGTTTGGGTTCCCTAAAGTACTTATGCATGACCAAGGGGATCACTTTTTGAACAATACAATTGCAGCATTGGCATAAGAGTTCCAGATTCAACATCAAAAGAGCATTTCATATCACCTACAAGCTATTGGAATTGTGGAGGCCTCCAATAAGATACTAGATAATGGATTGACCAAGGTGTGCAAAGTAGGACAGGATGATTCGGATCTAAGGATATATGCAGTGTTTTGGGCTTATAGAACTACATGCAATAAGTTGACAGGACAAACACCCTTTAGATTAGCATATGGTTAGGAAGAAGTCATTCCCATGGAGTTTCTTGTACCAAGTCTACGCATTACTGCAATGGAAGACCTTACGAATTCTGAAACAGTAGAAAAAATGCTATCACAGTTACTAGTGTTAGAGGAAGATCGATTTATTATAGGGTTCCATCAACAAGTAAAGAAGGTGCATGAAAAGGAATGGCATGATAGACACATCAAGCAAAAGAAGTTTTAGATAGGAGATCCAATACTTCTCTGTGACAATAAGTTATTACAACACCCAGGAAATTTTAGGACACACTGGCTAGGGCCACACATGATCAAATATGTGACTGGCACAGGTGTTGTTCAATTAGAACAGTTGGGTGGACAAGTCCTAGAAGGACTAGTCAATGCGAGTCAGTTGAAACTATATAGGGACGACCGTCCTTCCACACACTAGGGGAGATGCATAGAATAACTTGTACCATAAGTGTACTGTAGAAGGAAAAGGAAGAAAAGAAAGAAAAGACAAGTAAAATAGGAAAAAGTATGAAAACAGTTCAAGGAAGAATTTGAAAGTTGAGAATTCCAAGAATTTAATGTTAACAAGTAAAGAGGAAAAGTAGGAAAGTGTCACGAAAGAGAAATAAAAAATTAAAAGAACTCATAGTTGAAGGAAGAAAAATTGCGTAGAGAGAAGGGATCATGCAAAAGGAATATATCATGCAGAGAGATGTGATTGTCCAGATGCAACTAGGAGAATTTAAGAAAATCCATGATGGTACGTACAATAAAGAGTTACCATGTCAATGAATTAGTGGTGTCGCGTAACATTAAATGCAAAAGATCATGATATATTACAGATTAAAATGGAGAATTCATCAAAGATACAAAGTAATGGAGCATTAAAGGAGGTAATGAATGCCAAACACTAGTGGATTAGATGGAAATTTTAGGCGCGAAGGGAAGCTACAACTGGAACTGTAGTATAAAAGCAAGCAAAGGGATGACAGGGGAATATCGTTTTCATTCAAAATTCACATAGAGAGTCGAATTTACAGGGCTGAAGAGACAAAGTTATAGATTCAAAGTTCAGAACTGAGTTACATAACCAGTTGGAATTTGAGACAAGTGTTGTAGAGGAAGATGGAACCGACTAAGGAAACAAGAATGTTATCATCAGTACTGAAGAAACTAAGCGGTTAGCCTGCAACACTCCCTGTAGTTGAATAAAAATAGGAGGTATCATCATAATCAAGATTCCACAGGGATTATATCCCACCGAGAAATCCATAAAAAAAAGGTCCATTTACATAGGGATGCAAAGTATCATCTTGTGGAGATACCAATTCCAAAAGTAGTAATTGTAGAAGGGGACATGCTAGGTATGATACATGCATTAAAGTATGTAGACCATGGCATCACTAATGAGAATAAATTTCCATAGTTGGTACCTAGCAAGTTAAGGAAGTATATTAGTTCCGAGACTCATATGATAGTCATAGATCCAAAGGTGCGGGCTACGAGGTTGGAGAAAGAAGGTCTTCTAAACCTGTTCGATATACCCCATTTTGGATAGAGCCAGGAGATCAATGCATGTGTAAAAATGATGCTAAGCTATGTGCATGGACAATAAATGTGGCTCGAGTGGAAAATATCCATTGATATAGATTTTATAGTGCACATCACTGGTCTTCCATTGCATGGGGAGGACCCATCTTTGTTATTTTTGGATAAGAAAAATGAGAAAACTCTCGCTGAGAGAATGAATGAAAAATTTCATACATTCCATGGAAAACATTGTTTGGATATCACTAGCATATGTGACTTGACGATAAGTTTTGTGACGCAAGCCTTATCCTGTAAGTTGTTGAGGAAATTCAGACAAGATCAAGTGCTAGCAATAGTGATAGCGGTTGTAGAAACATGTGTAGAGGGCATCGAGATGAACTAGGAAACATTCTTATTGAACCAATTTTTAATTGACTATGAGGAAGCACAGGATAAGGGGAATGAGTTCCATTATGCCTGGTTATTGATCCTAATAGTGCTATCAACATGGAGGGATCTAGATGACAGTCATTTTTTAGGAGTCACAGAGAAGCCTTGTTTAGCTGCACGGTATCATAACCTTTGGTATAAGACACATAAGGTGCAACAAATGGATAGTAATTTCACATTTTATATTTATAAGGAAACTATCATAGAAAACATCGAGAGGAAACTGTGTATACCCAATCAAGTGGTTGATGAATATAAGACAATGACACGCTTTAAGGTGGGGCGTCGCCACATGTACGTACAAGCAAAGAAGGACCTAGATCAGTAGTGGTTTCCAACATAAAACAGATTGATGGAAGAGGATATGGACCAAATTGTGGTCAATTGGGAAGACGATAGGAAGATTCCACTAGAAGATACAGTGCCATCAAAGAAGAAAAACCTAAAAATACATGAGGTCGATGAGGAAGAAGAATAAAGAGATTCCTAGGATGGAGGAAAGGGTCCAGAGGAAACAAATCAACAAACGACATCGCACAATGATATGAAGAGAAAAGAGACAGAGATAGGGAGACCCAAACAACAATGGCCAAAGTGAAAATTCTTTAAGGAAGTAGTTATCCAGGCATTGATAGAGGAATATTTGGAGAATATAGGTGACTAAGTAAAATATGTCATTGATGATGCATTTTAGTGTGCAACAAAAAAAATAAGAGATGAACAGACGCATGCATGAAAAAATAGTAGAATTGTGACAACTATTAGAAGCATCAAACATCGTATCAGGGTGAAATACAGAGGAGGAACCAAAAACAAGAACTACCAAGACTGTAGAGGCAAATACAACAATCTCCCAGTCCTTAGTATTCGTAGGAGAATGAAGATTGATTAAGATAGCGATAGGGGCAATCGAGTTCCCCATGACAGAAATGAAAGAATAGGCCAAGGAACTAGGTCACATTGACTTAGTGCTATCACAACTGGAAATGGATGTATTCCATGAATTAAAAATGAGTGTAATGTAATAGATGAAAGTGTGCGCAAAGAAGATATCCAATGAGCTAGTGAAGTTTACAACAAAAAATGTAGCATTAGAGGTGAAGTACAACAAATTTAAATAGGATCTTGATGAGGCCATGCAGAAGGTAGAAAGAATGCAGCAAGAATTCGAGAAGGTTTATCAAGAAATCCCCAAGGTGCAAATAGAGAAGGAAGCCTTGCTAGAATACCAAGTCACGAAGATAGCTGAATCCATGAATAGTTTATCTAGAAGCACACATGACACCGAGCGCTCCACCTGGAGAGAGGGAAATGAGGGAGAAAACCATGAAAACAACGATGGAAAGTATAAAGAATCTAGTAGTAGAGTGTGCTCAATTGTATACAAATACTATGGGAATTTTGGCACAAATCAATGAGGATAAGGAGCAACAAGAGATCACTTAGAAGATCCAAGATGTGTAGGAAAAGACGCAGAAATTCAAAGACATGATAAGCATATTACTGATAGTTGAGGTGGTAACTGCGATGAATGAGAATAGTAAGGTATATTTAGAAATGAATCAACTCAGGGTGGAGCAACAATCTCGCACGTAGTAGATAGAAGTACTATAAGAGGAAGAATATAGAGTGACACTGACATGAACAACAACTCAAGAAATCATCAAACAAGTAGCTGATCAATGTGTCAAGAAGATACAGGCTCGCATCATTGCAGAAACAATTGACCAAATTTTTCATAAGGAACTAGAGGTCAAGGAAAATGTTGTGACAACAAAAGATACCTTCGAACAATTCATATCACATTGGAAGAAGGCCTGAGTGGTTGGGACAAGCCACGAGTGTTCGAGGCCCATTGGATAGGCATTTTGGTTAATTTTGGGGATCTACGCCAGAAGAAGTCAAATAATAAAAGGAAGTTAGAAGATGGACCAGAGCGCGTGACAAGAGAAGAGTTTAAGGAGTCAAAGCGTAAGGCATAAGGGTATGTGATGGAGCAATGCGCAAAAGGAAGAAAATGGTTATAGACTATTGAGTTTTTGGGGACATTTTTTTCCACATTGTAATGAGCTTATCCCTATTTTTATGTATAAATATGTAATGGGTTTTTGGTAGAGGAAGTTCATAATTTTTTAGGGTTCAACGTATGAGAAGTTCTTAATGCTTGTTGGGTAAGTTGAGTTGAGTGAATTAATAAGTTTGAGGTATGAATGAGGAGTAAAGATCACACTGTAGCAAAACAACTAAGCAGTTTTGGGTAATGTTATTATTTCATATTTTGTAGCACAGTGCACAACTGTAAGAGAATGATCAGTGAATAATAAAAGAAGCCAACCATTGTTGATGTAGCCCAAGTTGGGTGAACCACGTTAAACCTGTGTGTTGTGATTTGATGTCTTTGCATTTTATGTTGTTTAATGTTATGGTGTAATGATGATATATGATGAATGTATTGTTCATATTTGATGTTATAATGTTGTGCACTGAAGTATCTAGTAATTGAATGAATGTTAAGCGAGAGAATGCCACACATATAATATGTTGAATTTAAGTAACTGTTAATTAATGGGAACTATGCACATGAGTAAATTGTATTAATAACATGAATAATTCCTTACTTCCCCTCATCACTGTATAACCCTAGTTCCTGCAGCCCCTCTAGGTGCCTTGGGTGAGACTTCATTTTCTCTGCAGGTGATGCTGAAAGGGCTAGTGTCTAAGGTTTTTTTTCGTATATAGATGATTAAACTCAGGTATGTACCGTGGTAGGTTATATACCCATTGCATGCCAAAAAACATCATATGGCACACCATGCTGGGGTCATGCCACATAGCAACAAATTTATGCGGCCAAAGATACTCATTATGAGTGGTTTCATGTGTTGGTCGTGGAGCCTAATTTTCTTCCTGATTCAGAAGTTTATTTCATTCGTTCCCAGACCCCATTCCCTAATTGGGGGTGTGGGGGGGGCTTTCTCCCCCACTATTGTCACCAGGGGGTTCCAGGGGGGGAAATATGGACCGTTCATTATAAGGTCGCAAATATGAAGGTAAAAATTGTTTTAGGTATTTTTTCCCTAGAAGGCAACCCCATTTTATGAGGGAATTGTATTGCAACTGTGTATTATTGCGAATATATTTTTGAGAGAGGAGACTGTGAGAGAAAGAAGAGGAATTTACAATGGGTGTGTTCTAGGTTGTATCCCTTCATTTTGTTGGATAATAATAAGGAAGGACCTAGAAATTTCTCTGGTGGATGTAGCCCAGAATAGGTGAACCACGTATATCTGTGTCTCTATTGTATTTTGTATCTTTCATGTCTTATTTCCGTATTTGTTTTATTTTATTTCTCTGTGATATTGTTTTTATAACATAATGAGATATGAGAGCTCCTTGATTATTCCCATAAATACATGAAGGAGGTACAAAACATAAATATTTGATGGAAGGGGAAGTAGATAATTTAGTGGCAAGTTCCTAAAAAAAATCCAAGGCTTAAAAGGGTCAATTCTAGGAGGTCTATTGGGTGCCCCAACAAATGCCCCTAATCCTAGATGGAGACTCGTCATGATAACTCTCATTGGTTCCAAATCAAGACAAGATGATTGATGCATCACCTCATCTTGGGGCTGATCTACGGAAGCCAAGACATCCAGGATGGCCTCATCTAAAGGAAAATTGGTATCTAGGACATCATGTGAACTCGAAGATTCAACAACCCATATGAGCAGAGTAGGTTGATCACACTCCATATAAGGATAGAGGTGTTGACCCATATTAGTGGATGTTGATGGGATTTCTATATCGACAATATCTACTGTAACACTCTTTCATTTGAAGTTGTAACGCCCTGATACCATACTGTAACACCCCCTTTCCTTCAGCCGGGCAGGCGCTACTTCGCGGAATAACAATCTCATGCTTATATATATATATATATATATATATATATATATATATATATATATATATATATATATATATANAAAATAGGTTAAACACATTTAAACTTAGAGTGAGCATAATAATTACTATTATTATAAATAATCAATGGCTTTAACATTAATTCATATGCACAACAGAGTACATGATAATCATAAATACACAAACATGCAGTAACATAATTGAAACATCATCTGGTACTTATCTTTGAAAACAGTGGTAATTCCACCAACCAGGTGCAGGCATTCCACGAACCTCCCAGCCTTAGACCACGCTGCTCATCAAGATCAACAGTAGGTCACCCTCGAGTTGGGACTAAGCTCCACCCCAAGGCAAGGAATCCTAGGCTAGGCTGAGGTTACAAGGAAAACACATGGGCACAAGGAAGGAATTCTCTCCCAGGAACCACTCATACTCACTGCCCACAGACTCTCCTTCCCCACATGAATGTTCCACCCCAGGAGTATACACCTTCTCTGTCACCTAGATAGTCCTTTGGCTGCTAACCTCCCTTGACTTGGGTTTTAACAACAAGCTAGACTGGAATTCTCCGAGCTCTACGACAGCTACAGGGTTCCTTCCAGGAGCTCTCTCCTTCCTCAGTACACTCTCTCTCACCTGGAGAGAGTCACTCACAGGTCAAGCAACCTTTTCTTTCAACTTCAACCACCTCTCTCACCTGGAGAGAGTGATGTACGATTGGCCAACAAGCCACACAGGGTCAACACTGCACGTCCACCATAGTCAACAGGAATTCAGACACAAACACCCCTGAGAAGCAACAGACAGGTGCAACAGCATAACAAATCTTAGCAGGGATGGGACACTTCTGTTTTCTCAATCCGCCAGCACGGGATAAACTCACGCTCTGGTTATCAGGGATGCGTGACGAGTTTTCCACGCAGGGGTCGACTCAAACTTAACGGTTCGCAACCGAAGGGGTGTACTAGCCTTCCAGAAGAAAATATAGACACATTCCTTTGTGTTTCAGAGCGCACGAGGGTATCTCTTGCAAAGGTCAGATGGGTTCACACTCAGACAGTCAGGTAGAATGGAGGAGGAACCCCCAACATGGCTCATCTCAACCATTTTATTTACATGTTCCTAGGTTGACACTTGTCACCCATGCAACTGCATGCATTCCTTCAACATGTGTTCCTTCCATTCAGAAGTTGTTTTTCCTTCCAAAAGAACTTAGGATAAAGCATATTATTCACATGTCTTTTGGAATAATATTAAAATATTATTCCCAAGGACCTAAGCCCCTCGACTCAACACTTAGTCCCTTTTTGCACCTTCAAGCCCCTAATCCCTTGCCCACTCTGTGGAAACTTATTCCCCCATCACTCATTCCTCATGGTCGGTCTGCACACGGTAGTGTTTATATTCTATTACTGTTCTGCATAAATACAAGTACAAAATCAGGTTCTTGGCCTTCAACACTTAGGCTCTCTGGCCTAACAATCACATAAGCCCACTAGCTTATATAACTCGGCTCACCAGCCTATAAAACATATTTACAATTCATTTCATGAACAAAATTTACAATAGGGCTCAGCCTTGGGGACATTACAATCCCCCTCCCCTTATTTTTGCACTGTCCTCGGTGCAACTTTACACTGCATCTGCAAGCTTTTCAAAAAAATTCAAAAAGATGTGGTTACTCTGCCCGCATAACATCTTCATGCTCCTATGTCACATCCTCAGGACCGTACCAGGTCTACTGGACCTTTACAAGCTCTATGGCTTGATTCCAGAGTTGTTTGCTTTTCCTGTCCAATATGTGCACAAGATGCACTTGCAGAACACCTTTTGGTTCCACCTGAATCACATTCCAATCGATAACATGATTAGCATCAGGTATATATTTCTTAAGCAGTGAAACATGAAACACATTATGTACAGTCATAGATGTAGGTAATGCAAGCATATATGCAACTAGCCGAATCTTTTCTAGGATTTCAAAAGGTCCACAGTATCTTGTTTCCAACTTGGTGCAACTTCCCAGCTTCAGAGGAACTCCTGTTAGTTTTCAATTTCAGGAAAACATGATCACCCACTTTGAATTCTCTGTGGGTTCTGTTCTTATCAGCATAACCTTTCTGCCTGTCCCAGGCAGCTTTCAAATTCTGTTTAATTCTTATCATTTGGTCTTCCATCTCTTTGAGCAACTCTGGCCCAACTACTTCTCTGTCAGCTAGATTATCCCAGCTCACTGGAGTGTTGCACTTTCTTCCATAAAGTGCTTCAAATGGGCTCATATTCAACGATGCATGATACCCATTATTGTAGGCGAATTCTACCAAATGCAGGTAGTCTTCCCATCTTGATGGTTTGTCCATCATGTACATTCTTAGCATGTCCTCTATTACTCTGTTCACCCTCTCTRTCTATCCACCAGACTCGGGATGATACACTGTACTAAAATTCAAATTCATTTTAAATCCTTTGAACAATCCTTTCCAGAAATTCAAGGTGAATTTCGGGTCCCTATCAGACACAATCGTCTTAGGAATTCTGTGCAAGCGTGCCACTCCTTTTAAGAAGATATCAATAACATCTACTACCTTGTGAGTGGTTTTCAGTGAAATAAAATGGGTATATTTTGTAAGCTTGTCCACCACCACCATGATCGAATCATGTTGCTTGCTCATTCTAGGCAATCCTGTAATAAAATCCATCGTCACCACTTCCCACTTCCACTCAGGAATGGGTAAAGGCTGCAGCAACCCTGCTGGGTGCCTATGCTCAGCCTTAACTTTTTGGCACTCTATACATCTGGCGATGTATTCAACTATCTCTCTCTTCATACTCGGCCAAAAATAATGGCTCTTGATTGCTGCCACAGTCTTCTGATATCATGGATGTCCAGCATAAGTCACTTTATGCATTTCTTTTAGAATTGCAAGTCTCAAATCCTGGACATTGGGTACATACACTCTGTTTTTGTACAGAAGTATTCCATCAGCTCCCAAGGTGTAACTTTCCTCTTTCTGTGATCTCTCACACTGTTGTAGCTTTGCTACCAAGTCTCTGTACTGAAAATTGACACTTGTAGCTTCCAAAATTCTATCCTTAATATACATCCTCTACATGGTAATGGTTGTTGAGTGCATCAGCCACCTTGTTTTCCTTCCCTTTGATATGCTTGATATCAAAGTTGTATTCACACAGAAACTCCAACCAACTGCTTTGTCTAGCGTTTAAGGTTGGCTGCTCAAACAAATATTTCAGACCGTGGTGGTCTATTCTCAATTCAAATCCTCTCCCCATGAGGTAATGTCTCCATTTCCTCAGAGTGTGGACGATTGTTGCCAGCTCCAAATCATGAGTGGCATAATTCTTTTCATGCTCTTTCAATTTCCTGGACTCATAACAGATTACAAATCCATATTGGCTGAGAACTCCTCCCAACCCTTCCTTACACGCATCTGTGCACACCACAAAATCCATATTTGGATTTGCAATTCTCAGGATTGGAGCGCTGGTTAATAGCTGCTTCAATCACTGGAAACTCTCTTCACACTCTTCATTCCACTGAAACTTTTTCTCCTTCCTTTGCAAGGAAGTGATAGGCTGAGCTATCTTTGAGAACCCTATAATAAACCTTCTATAATAGCCCGCCAGACCCATAAAGGATCTAAATTATATCACATTCCTTAGCGCTGACCATTCTCGGATGGCCTCAACCTTCTCAGGATCCACAACGATCCCTTCTTCTGAAATAATATCTCCCAAGTAATGGATCTGTCTTTGATAAAATGAGCATTTTCTCAACTTGGCATACAGCTGGTGTTCTCTCAACACTTGCATCACCATCCTTAGGTGTTGTTCATGATCTTCCTCTGACTTGGAATACACCAAGATTTCATCCAAAAAGACTATGACAAACTTGTCTAAATAGTTCCTAAATACACCATTCATAAAGAACATAAAAACAGAAGGTGTGTTTGACAGTCCAAACGGCACCACTATGAACTCGTAATGACCGTACCTTGTTCTAAAGGCGGTCTTGCTGATATCCTCATCCTTTATTCTTACCTGGTGATATCCTGATCTGAGATCTATCTTCGAAAATATTTTTGCACCCTTCAGCTGATCGAAAAGATCATTGATCCTCGACAGAGGATACGTGTTCTTGACAGTTACCTTGTTCAACTGTCGGAAATCAATGCACAACCTCAACATCCCATCCTTCTTCTTCATGAACAAGACTGGGGCACTCCAAGGTGACACGCTGGGGTGGATGTACCCCTTCTTTAGAATCTCTTCGAGATGCAATTGAAACTCTTTCAGCTCTGGCGTACTCATTCTATAAGGAGCTTTCAACACCGGAGCTGCTCCAGGCATCAAATTTATAGAAAAATCGATGTCTTTCTTCGGAGGTAGTCCAGGTACCTCCTGAAATACATCCTTGAACTCTATGAGTACCTCATTGTCTCCAATTCTTGAGACTTCATCTCTGGATGCTTCCTCCACACGGGATATAAATAATTGATAGCCTTTCCTATAACACTTCTTCAGCTGCATGGCTAGGATTTCTCTAACAGCCACAGCCCTGGGAATTCCTTGGACTTTTTTCCGATTTCCCTCCTCATCCAAAAATGTAAACCTCTTGTTATGATAGTCCAAGAGGGAATGGTGTTGGTCCAAACAGTCCATCCCAATTAAGCAGTCATAAGAGCCTAAAGGCAGAACATTCAATTCAGCCTTCGTGCTCAATCCATTCATGTCTATCGAACATGATTTAACCGATTCAGTGACCTTCCTCTTGGTTCCTGTAGCCAACTTCACTAACCAAGACCTTTCATGTTTGCTTCTTGATAAATGCAAACTTTCCACCACCCTAGGATCTACATAATTGTGGCTAGCCCCGGAATCAATTAAAATAATAAATGGTCGGTTGTTGATCATACCTTCCACTTCAAACATGTGTGATTAAAATTCTACTTGCTTGTTGTCTAGGGCTGCATAGATCCTTGGCATCCTACTGCCCATATCCTCCACTGTTTCAACTTGTTGAACATTGTGGATGGTTCTCGCTTTATCTTTTCTGTGGGGTAAATCCCTATACCTATGGTTCCCTTTACAACCCCAACACTCCATAGGTGGTGGTATGGGCATTTTCTCACCCACTTCAGCCTTCCTGGGCTCTCTGAAAGATGGTTGTCCCTGAGGATTGTTTCTTAAAAAGGGAGGTTTGTTTCCCTTCTGCCTCTTCTATTTCCTGAACTTCTTCCGATCATCCCAAGCCTTCTGAAAAGTAGGCCTTTCTCTTTGTTGTTCATATAATCATTTTTCCCTTCTTATTGTTTCTTCCATAGTCTTAGGATCATCATATTGAATCTTGTCACCAATAGAAGTTGGCATTCCACTCAGATACCTCTAAATCTTGACAGCCTTATCTTTGATGAACGGAACATACTTCAGTAGTCCCAAAAACCTTTGTTCATATTCATCGATGGTCATGCTGCCCAACTTGAGTTCGAAGAACTCCTTCATCTTTCTGTCATAGTACCTTTTGGTAAGTTATTTCTTCTTGAAATACCTCTTGAACTCCTTCCAAGTGATATCTTTCTCTCTGATGTGTTGCACCTGCACAAACTGATCCCACCACATGGATGTTTTTCCCTTTAGTTGATACATCGCAATTCTTCCTTCTGCATGAGGGGAATAATTCTACAGTTGGAAATATTTCCTGATTCCTAGCAACCATGTTTCATCATCTTCCTCCTTCTTATGTTCTCCATCAAACTTTGGAGGCTTGATCTTGTTCATCTCTCCTTTCAATTCATCCCATCCAGATGTTTGGTGTTTTCTAGTAGGGGACGGGCTTGAACTACTGTGTTCTTCCCTGCTAGAATGCTTTGGGGAGTGACGATGATGTCTGCTACCACTCCTCAATCTTCTTCTTCTCTTAGGGGTCCTACGACTCTCTGTCTTGCTTGAGCCACTCCTCTTCTCCAACTTCCTTTCTATTCTTTCCAGGTTCTTCAACATTTTTAAGTTGAATTATCCCTGTTGATCCCTAACCCTCATGAGCTTTCGGCTATCATCTCAGTAAGCCTGGGAATATTTCTGCAATCTTTCAATGAGTTTCATCATATGTCCTTCCTTATCCATCTCCTTTTCGTGCCCATTAGAGTTTGATCCTTCGACTCCCAAGTTGACATCCCTTCCTACCCTTTCATTTTTTGTTTCGGAGGCAATCTGTACCATTTCCATTTCTATACTCAACGTAGATTCACGGTTGACCTAACACTCATTGAACTCTACACACACAATTTGAAATCAACCGAAGTGTGTCAGGCCCTTAAACCTTCAAGAAACTTACAACACTCATAAACCAACATGAACAAGAAAAACGTTTCGATTCCATTAAGTTATCTGAGCTTTGTTTGGCTCTGCAAATTTTGGGACTTCTGGTTTTAGGGTCTCAGTCCATGACACTCTCATACTCTCTTTTGGGTGATAGCTCCCTCTTTCTCCCTACCCTCGTAACCAAAGGCACCTTTCACAACTTCACGATCTCGTGATTTCACGAGTCTAAGACCCTCAATTCTTCTTCCTCCAAATGTCCATACCCGAGATGTGATATGGGTATGGCTCCCTCCTCGCTAGTGCCTGGTACATATAACTATAGGTTAGGTCTAAGTGCTAGCACCCCTCGCAACTCACGACTTCATGATTTGGAGTGTTGATCCCTCATGCTCCTTCTTTGCGAATCCTGAAATCTTGATTTACTTTACCCTTCGGGCCTACATAACACAACTGTCTCCACATCTACAGTGGCGATTGGAACCCTCAGGAGTGTCCACGTTATCTATGGTGACATCATCGGGTCCCACCATTCTCACTTTTATCTTGTCCCACTGGCACGTGGTACACACCCATGTGTCCACGTCCATTCCAAGTGAAATCCAACGATTAGACCTTTCTCAAATCTACGGCGCATATCCTTTCGGCTTTTCAAGGTTTTGGGCATTGGGAGTTTGTGCATCCACACCTCTCAAAATTCCATTTGTCGAAATCCTGAAATTACTGTCTACCCCTCCACTTGATCCAACGGTCAAGTTCCTATCTTACGATCTACAGTGTAGATAATTTCAGAATTTTGGGTTTCGCTATTTCATGGCTTGCGAAAACAAGGTTCTTCCCTTTTTGTTTCCCGGGTGCCGAAACGTCGTTTAGTAGCCACGTGTTCCCCCTGATGGACGGTCCGGACGAATTCGGGGTTTTGCCTATCGAGATTTCCACGTTCCTGTGCAACTCCAAAGGGTTTTTGAACCCTGCGCACATTTTCCAGATTTGACGATCACGAGGATTCTCCTTTTTCGCAAACAGATCCTACGGTTCCAACACTTCTGGTCTGGAGTCCTCTCTCCCTGTGGCCAGATACCACATCAGTTGCAGTTTCATAACATCGCTACAACTCCTGAGCTTGGTAACACGGTCAAGTAACTCCTTGACACTCAGGAGCATTCAAAGGTCTAAAATTGGTCCTCCAGACACAATTTATCCTCAAACCCTCAGTCCAAATACCACTCAACTGGCCCATGTAGGCTTAGCGTCGAAACCTTGGCTCTAATACCATATTGTAACACTCTTTCATTTGAAGCTATAATGCTCTGATACCATACTGTAATGCCCCCTTTCCTTCAGCCGGGCAGGCGCTACTTCACGGAATAACAATCTCATGCTTAATTATATATATATATATATATATATATATATATATATATATATATATATATATATATAGATAGATAGATAGATATATGGCATGCATTTAAAATAGGTTAAACACATGTAAACTCAAAGTGGGCATAAGAATCACTGTTATTATAAATAATCAATGGATTTAACATTAATTCATATGCACAACAGAGTACATGATAATTATAAATACACAGACATGCAGTAACATAATTGAAACATCATCTGGTACTTATCTTTGAAAACGGTGGTAATTCCACCAACCAGGTGTAGGCCTTCCACGAACCTCCCAGCCTTAGACCGCGCTACTCATCAAGCTCAACAGTAGTTCACCCCAGAGTTGGGACTAAGCTCCACCCCAAGGCAAGGAATCCTAGGCCAGGCTGAGGTTAGATGGAAAACACACGGGCACAAGGAAGGAATTCTCTCCCAGGAACCACACATACTCATTTCCCACAGACTCTCCTTCCCCACATGCTTGTTCCACCCTAGGAGTATACACCTTCTCTGTCACCTAGACAGTCCTTCGGCTTCTAACCTCCCTTGCCTTGGGTTTTAGCAATAGGCCGGACTAGAATTCTCTAAGCTCTGCAGCAGCTACAGGGTTCCTTCCAAGATCTCTCTCCTTTCTCAGTTCACTCTCTCTCACCTGGAGAGAGTCGCTCACAAGTCAAGAAACCTGTTCTTCGAACTTCAACCACCTCTCTCACCCGAAGAGAGTGTTTTACGACTGGCCAACAAGCCACACAGGGTCAACACTACACGTCCACCACAGTCAACAGGAATTCAGACACGAACACCCTCGGACAGTAACAAACAGGTGCAACAACATAACTAGGCTTAGCAGGGACGAGACACTTTCATTTTCTCAATCTGGCAGCATGGGATAAACTCACGCTCTGGTTCTCAGGGATGCGTGACGAGTTTTCCACGTAGGGGTCGACTCAGACTTAATGGTTCACAACCAAAGGGGTGTACCATCCTTCCAGAAGCAAATATAGACACATGCCTTTTTGTTTCAGAGAGCACAAGGGTATCTCTTGCAGAGGTCGGATGGGTTCATGCTCAGACGGTCAGGTAGAATGGAGGAGGAATCCCCAACATGGCTCATCTCAGCCATTTTATTTACATGCGCCTGGGTTGACACTTGTCACCCATGCAACTGCATGCATTCCTTCAGCATGTGTTCCTTCCATTCGAAAGTTTTTTGTCCTTCCAAAAGAACTGAGGATAAAACATATTATTCACATGTCTTTTGGAATAATATTAAAATATTATTCCCAAGGACCTAAGCCCCTAGGCTCAACACTTAGTCCATTTTCCCACCTTCCAGTGCCTAATCCCTTGCCCACTTTGTGGAAGCTTAGTCCCCCATCACTCATTCATTGTGGTCGGTCTGCACATGGCGGTGTTTATATTCTATTATTGTTCCACATAAATACAGGTACAAAATCAGGCTCTTGGCCTTCAACACTTAGGCTCTCTAGCCTAACAATCACATGAGCCCACTAGCTTATATAACTCAGATCACCAACCTATAAAACATATTTACAATTCATTTCATAAACAAGATTTACAATAGGGCTCAACCTTGGGGACATTACATCTACTGTAGTAAGTGGCATGGTAGCTTTGAACGATTCAATGTCCTCGGAAAGAGGAACCACCTAAGGATCGAAATACCCAAGGGATCCACTGGTAAACAAAGAGATCATATTAACTGGAGAAATATTATGTTAAGAACCAAACATCAATATAGCATAGAAAAACCTCAGGAAAAGTACTCAACGCCTTGAAAAAGAGATAATTTCAGATAATAATCCTCTTCGAGGGGGAAACCTCCTTTTACCCCA
>ML783822.1:17821-60864 GCA_009831015.1 Picea engelmannii | reverse complement strand
AGCCAATATTAGGGCTTAACATATTAGCAACAAGAGATGGTGGTGGAAGAGGGAATGTTCCCATGAGAGAAGATTCTTTGAACATGCCTGTACCAATACTCATATAAGAGTTATAGGAATCACCGACAAAGGGTACATTAGAGCCTGAATTGGATCCTAGGTATACGGTACAAAACACAAGTTGATCGATCACCACTATTTTCCCTTGATGAGGGAAGCATAGGACCCTACATTATGACAAGACAACTACATCATATCATAGAACCAAGTGCACCTAAGTAAAAAATTGTACTCAAGAGGTGCGTTGACTACCTCCATGGCCACCAAGATAATCTTACCACCTAAATCGATGGGAAATCCATTGATAATCCCATGTGGATGGAACATGTTACCATCAAATTATTTCAACATGGTTGCAAACCTATTGATATTTAGAGATCCAAGGGCCTTCAAACATGACATAGACATAATACAAGTCAAGGCTCCTTCATGAATCACTGTGAGAAGGAAATTTTTCCCCATCATTCTCACTTTGATCTAGAAATAAATTTGATGGGAAAAATTATGATGAACCTGATTAGAATCAAAGGTTATCAAACTATAATTCAAGGGATCAACCCCTCCTATCGTAGACAACAAGAATTTCCATTACATCGAGTATCTTTGGAGGACTTCAATTGCAAACATGGAACATGGTGCCTGGGCCAAGTCTTCCACAATGTTGTAATTGTGGGGGGCTTGTGTATTCGGGTTATGTTTCTTTCATCAAATAAATCCCTTCATGGAGTGAAGTGGTGTGTCAAAGGATGGTTTATCAATCTAAAGAAGGCCACTAAGATGGGAAGAAGATGTTGGTTCTTCCACAATAAGGGTAGGCTTAGAATTGTCATAGTTCTTTGCTCAAGTTTGCAAATTGATTGTTTGGTCACACCTAAAAATTGTGGCATTCAAGGAAGACCACTCATTCTGATGGTTACCTACCATGCCCCCTTTTGGAGGGGAATTATTTTTTGCAACCATGTGTTGAGGTTGAGGGGGGAAAGGATGAGTTAGGACAATAGATTGTTGGGGGCCTTTTTTTGAGCCAAAAATTGATGGACCCCATCCTTCCAAGGAAACTGATGAGTAGGATGGTCCTCCCCACAGATGGTGCAGGGGAACCAATTCTTCCTTTTATTTTTCGTTCCCCCCTTGATCATTTTGGGTGGGAGCAGTCCCTTTCTCAGTGTTGGAATTTTTATTTTATTTTTTATTCTTTTTTCCTCCATGTTGTTGAGGATTCTTTGGTTGCATGGACTACACCAAATTCACATCATAGGTCTAGGTGGGTACTATAGTGGTTTGAGAATTAGGACCAATATTCGATGGGTGTGACAGAATAGACGTGTGACCCATTTGGTCAGCTAAGTGGCCCACAAAGGCATGGGATATAAAATGCACCACACCATCGACATAGGGTCCTGGGTTTGGATATTTTGGATCTGTCAACAACCTAGGAGCATACAAGATAATATCATAGAGAGTGCCCGATTAATAATAAATCAAATATGCCCCAGAGGGGGTAGCTCAATTGACAAGTTTCGTGATATGAAGTTCCATGAGGTTTCGAGTTCAAGTATTCCCGACTTATCTTTTGTGTTGTGTATGTGGCATCGTGGGAAAACCTAGAGGTTATAGTAGTAGCGGTTGGATAACATGACCCCATGTAACATGAGTACACGCCCAACTAGTTTCTGATTCCACCAAACATACAAATAAATAATAATAAATAATAATAATAATAATAAATCAAATCTAAGTGTTGATCACACATGATGGCCTGCTTTTCAGTAGTTGCCTCAACCATATCTACATCCTTGGGAATGGGTGGTAAGAGAGACTTTGTGAAGCAATCCATCAAGATCTTATTGGGAATTTTGGTCTTGATCATCCTACGTATTTGTATCCACTCATGTATATGATTGGAAATGTGGGTGGAGGTATCCTGTCAGAGAGACATCAAGAGATATGTTCCAATATCATACTAGATAAGAAATTGATAATGTGTTAGAAATTCCATCACCAAGATGTTGAACTATTGAAGGAAGCACCTTGCAATTCAATATACCATTTTTCGACACTTCCAATCAGGGATCTCTAGAAAATACACAACCTTAAACTATCATCCATCAAGGAACTAGATGAGCACCACAAATGATATGTGACTATGTGCGTAGAAGGGTCTTCTCCTGACTTTCTATCGAATTTGGGAATGTCTGATGGAATCTTAGAATTCATGACCAACCATGAAGGGCTATGGGAAATAGGGTCATTTTTCAGATGCAACAAATCAGAAAAGTATAGTGTTGCAAGGAAAGACAATGGTGTATGAGAAAATGAATATTGGGAGGAAGATGATGTTCTCGAAATCCTAGATGAACCTTTCAGCGCCCTTACATTTTTTCTACTAGAGGGTTGTGGTGTTACAAAATAATAAGTTCCCCTAGGGATGGAGGCACTTCCAAGAGAATGGATGCTCCCAGGACTAGTTGTACCTTAGAAGGAATTTCCCCTAGGGGTAGGTGTATACCCAAAAGAAAATGTGTTCCTAAGACTATTCCCAGGGAAGAACCCCTTGAGACTAGAGGAATGGATAAAGGAATAGCCTCCCCATTGCATAAAGTTTCCCACAAGGGATATTCCCCCGTGAAAGGGTTTTATAACCCATAAGAAATTAAACCATATCGACATATTACTACCTACAGAGTGACTAGGGACACCCTAAAAACCAATAGGAAATTTCCACCCAAAAGGTAAACCAACACTTAACAATGTCAGACCATTCATACAAATGGAGGAGGTGGGGAGTTCCACCCCCTATGCTAAAATTGTTTCTCATCATCCCATTGGAAATAGATCCAACTATGGGAATATGAATGGATGGGATGGGTGTGAGAATGCTAAGTAGACTAGTGGATGGAAAAGAAGAAATGACCAGTGACTACCAGATAGAGGAGCCTGTAGAAATGGGCATAGTTGGTGTAGGTTCAATGGTGCTTAAGGAGGCTAAAGTGGACATCACTGGGATGCCCCCAGTCTGACTCACAGATGGTATTGATGGATAAAACACATTGGACAACACACTTGGGCCCGACATGGTGTAAGGGTCGCTAAAAAAAGAAAAAGGTTCACTAAAAACTTCCTTTACCTAGATAAGTACGGGTGCTTCAGGATTATTCAAAGGAGGGTTAAATTTTGGTGGAGGACTTTTGTTGACCACTTCCACTTCAACCAAACCAGTCTCCTCAAACCAAAGATGGTACTTTTCAAATTCTTGGTTCTAGTCCTTGTAATTGGTGGGAATGACGTGATAATTCAGCCATGGTGAAAATAATATGTGCAAATCAAAACACAATTCAACCTAAGGTCAATGTAAAATCAGAACCAAAGAGCACATCCCTATGTAAAAATCCAGGATAATAGAAAGAAAACCAATGTCTCCAGGGGCCTTGTAAAAACCAACCCTATGGGGGGCATGAATTCCCCAATATATTGGATAGCAAAGGTATGAGGAGATGTTACAATAAACTATGTGAAACAACCTTGACTGGTGCAAGCACCCTTTATTAAGGCGGGCACCATCTGGGGGAACTAAGACTGTGAACGAACATCTACCCCATGTAATACAAGCATGTCCCACCTATGGTCACCTCTGTAGGTTACCTTAGAATGGTCACTAAGAATACCACCTCACTATCAATGATCATTTGAATAGTCATAGGTACTAAGGAAAGAGTAACTAAGGCTAAATATTCCAACGAGTTACCTCACACAGAGGTGTGGCACCAATGAAACCCCCATATACATAGTAATCGAAGTGATAGTGAAAAAATAAAAACAAGCATAAAGGGGTAATATCCCTACTTTCCCTGATGCGACCTTGTTCTTGAATTTTGTGTTAGAGGTGTTTCTCGACACACTGGTTGCAAAAATTGGTTTTACAATCTTTAATGAATTCTAGGTTTTATTTTGGTGGCCTTGGAGAGTTCATTCTCCAATCATATTCCAAGGACCTAATCCTATCTAATGTTGGTTCAATAATAGATAAAAGTGTCTAGTATATTTTAGAGTACGAATTGTTTCTTGTGGATTTTTTATGTCAAAGGAAACATATGAAACTTTTATGGTGTTCTCGACTCTTGACCCAACCAAATCAATGCAATTGTTCAAATCAATGAATTTTGGTTACGAGAGGGAAAAAATATTTTTTTTTCGTAAAATCCACAATGCAACCTCTCAAACACCAAGCAACCATGTAAGAAAAATTATAACCAAATTTTTGACAAGATCTAAAACCAAAAACTTCAACAATGCACTTTGTCTTTAATGCTTCAAAATCTATTAAGCATGCAATTTTTTTTTTCAAAATATGATGCAAAAAGTTCCTTAATCTAATAAAGAACACAATATGCAAATGGAAAACCAAAAAATCAACAAGCAAAGGGCCATAGGAAATTGGTAGTGACACTGAAAAAGCACACTCCAATGTCTCTACAAGAATCTCAACCCAAAACTTACCTATGAAGGTGGATCTAGTAATGAACACCAATCACAAGAGGATAGACAAAAAAAATGCAATCAAAATGGCACACTACTAGATCTCATCATATTTGTTGGGTGCACTTGCCACTTCGATGGATCACTAGACAAAAGAAAGTGTAAACAAGCAATCCAAGCAAGCCAGACAACCACACTTCAAACCAAAATTGAAACAAAAGGTGTGACAAAAGGACTCAACCAGAGACAAGATCCAAAGGTACAGACCAATGACAGATCTCTAAGATTAGTCAAATCTAGACCCGACCAAAGAAATCTGACAACTTTGTAGTTTTTAAAGTTTACAGGGGGTGTCATGGGTCAAATCGCCTACAACATGTGACTAGTCATTTGTCACTAGGAGTGCAACAAGCAACACCCTGCAAAATTTTGAAAAAAAGAGAGATATGATTCGGATCTTGTCAAATATGAGGGATCTAACCTCTGAGGGAGTACTAGGGAAGAAAACGGCCAAATCAAAATAGAGAATAATAGGCAGGGGATTCTAAATTAGAGAAGAATAAAATGTTCTTCCCCAATGGATTTGTCAGTTTTGTTATGGGGAAAATATCATGGCTGGATAGTAATATCTCCCCAGGATCTTCCTACTGATCCTAGATAGACAATGGGCTAGAATTCTATGGTTGTTCTGCAAAATCAAGCAAATGGATTAACATATAAACTAAGAAACGATGGAATGCCATACCTTTTCCTGGAGGTTTTCCTTCATATGTCTTGGATTTTGTAGTCCTAAAGTTCTAGCTTCAACTCCTACAACCTGCTTCCTTCACACAAGAGACAAAAAATTACCATTCCACCTCTCTTCCTAGTGTTATAATCTTATATCTAGCTTGGATCTAACCTGATCTATAGTGAAATAAACTAGATATGATCATTCATGCATGAAATGAAAATATTCAGAGGGGAAAACCGACGATATATTAATTCAAATGAAAAAAGTACATTAATACAATTGTGTCTTAGTATAGATGTTCTCCTCCTTGCCCCTTTCTCCTCCTCATCTCTTCAACCAGGATAGGAAACCTAATTGCAACTGATGTAGATGGAAAAACACCTATAAATTTTGGCAGCATAGATTTGTAAATGATTCTTCCCCCATATGCTCAAGATTTTTCTTCTTTATATATATTATTCGAAGAGTCTTCAGAGAGCTTCTATATCTTCTAGAGACCAATGGATACTCGAACAATGTGAGTTCCAAGGAACATGCCACAAACAACGAACTTATCCCTCACTTACCTATTTGAAACTCTGTGAATCTAGAAGCTTACAAAGGGTGTCACTTGTTATGGACTTATGAGAAGTGACACGTTGTTGGTTGTCCCATATATTGACCAACAACACCTGTAAAAAATTGTCCAAACATTGAGCTAGGGTTGTGTCTTGGCTTTCATCGTTTGTTGTGTTCCTCTTTGATTTGTAGGGTGAAAATTAAGGCTATAACAATCTCTATATTAGTATGTCCTTTAAAATATTCTTTATTATCCACCAAGGAAAAATTAAAGTCATTTGGGTCCAATAACACCTTGATAATTGTAGAATCTAAAGAATGAGGGGGCACTTGAAATCCCTCTCCCAGAAGGCCATTCTAGGTTCCATGGAATTATCATGGGAGGAAACTTTATCTTCCTTCATATCCTCAATGGCTATAATAGGGGTGCCAACTGACGAGAAAATCCCCACTCCAAGGGAGGGATCGCCTACATCAACAACTAGTTGTACATCATCAAAACCTTGATTAACACTCACCACTAGCTGACCCTCTTTGGTGACCACTTTCCTTTTGGATAGAAAAGGAGACCACTCTTCTGGATCCTTCAAGTCAAGGAGTTAAGATCCCATATATTTTACCATTCAAAGAGTGCACCACCACTTTCATTAGACCATCACCAATAGAGTTGTTCAAGACAATTTACTCTAATGAATCACTCTCATTATATTTATCATGTCATTGGTAAGCATTTTCTCTACCCTCCATAAAACTATGGATCCCATCTTCAAAAAAAATCTTCATTTTATAACCCTTAACCCGAGAGTTTTTGGTGAACTGAAAACCATGACTATCAGGTAAACAAACCATTGGTGTGTATTTATACACATACACAACCATTGGATTTGAGGTGCTTTCCAAATCTAAATCACCCTTTCCTCCCAAATTTGTACTTGTACATGAGGAAAAATAAAAATTCTCTTATACACTAAAAATTAGTCCTATAATTGCAATTTTAGAAGCAAGGCCATTCGTACCCCTAGTAGCAACTGAATCGATACATTGTACAACAACACCAAGACTCGTACAATTTCCCCCCTCACTAAAAAAAAAATTCATATCTACATGACCATATGAAATACCACCACCCTCCTTCCCTCATCACAACTCTCTCCCTCTCCCAATTTCATCTTTTCCCCAAATTTTCCAAAGACCATAATTTATTAGTTTAAAAAAATTTATTAATTTTAAATTTTATAAAAAAATCAAACTAAATATATTATGAACTCTTTAAAAAATAAATAAATTAGTTTAAAGTGCATTCTTAAGGAAAATATTGTACTACATCTACTTAATGATAAAATTAAGAGAACCTTACATTATTTTGTTTATGATTTATTATATTAATAAATTTCTATGTAGTGCTAGGTTCTTATTTTCCATATTGCTTCATATAAAAAGACTTAGTTGATTAACTAATGATTTGTAGTTTTTTTAATGAGATAGGATGGAAATTCTTTTTTTAATGAGATAGGGTTGAACTTTTTAAAGATGGTTAAAATAAATATTTTAAAATAATAAAATAAAATGTTGTTAATGTCATAAATAAATTTATAAATATTGAAAAATTTAAATCATCAATAATAATAATAATAATAATAATAATAATAATTTATTTTTAAAGTCACGTTTAAGATAGACACCAAATTGGTGTATCAGATCCTCTTACTTGTGGGACAATGGATCCCCTCCGTACAATGATTTGACTGGTAAAGTCTAGAAGGTATACATTGTTAGAATATAATGGATGTGCTCATTTTACCATAGACAATATCATTATTGTCACCCAACCATAGGCCGAAGCCACGCTCCGAGCACCTTAACCTTGACAGAGAGTCACTTTGGAAGAAAACCCTAGGCTAGATAGCCAAACAAAGGGTAGAGCACCTTTCTCCAAGGATAGCGCACCAAACAAGATCTGATCAGATAGTCCAAACCATAACCAAGAGATAGTCCAAGCCAAAACGTAATATGCTAGTTGTAGCAGCTGCAACGACAAATTCTCCTCCAAACTTGTGCATGAACTGGCTAAATGCAATTCGCACAAGTGATCTCTACAGTTCTGAGAATGCCTTCTAGAATGAAGACTAGCCTCCTGTATTTATACTAATTCTGGCTAACTGCCTGGGTCAAATTCTCATTCTGGGTGCCTATTTACTTAGTATATAATATTTCTTTTGGTCAACTTATTATCTTGGAGGATAATAACCTAATACAAATTATCCTCTTGAGCCGACCTGTCTTCTATGATTATTATCCAACTCATTAGGGTTTCTTCTTGCTTCCCGAAATATTCTATTCTCGTTAGGTTTACATGTGGAGGAAATTACCTCCTGCGGCTACCATAATATCAACACTCCCTCCTAGCTAGGGAGTTATTACAGGTAATGGTCTTGAGCACAAACATACCATTCACCTGATAGAATCAACATAGTTGTATAGACTATCTCATGACTAGATCATGAGCATCATCATCACCATCAGTGTCATCAGTTGCATCATCTCTCGAAACCATACTCCATCTGAGTAATTAGACACGATGTTGGATAAGTCACTCACTCCATAGAGTGACACAAGAGACATTCTTCTAATTCGAACATATGTCCTAGAAGAATAAATGTCCTGGACCATTTTTCCATCTGGAAAATCTCTTTCCATTGATTATCCATCTAGCTGATAATCATTTACAACACTGTTGATAGTATTCAAGGCAATCAGAACACTATCATTCAATATAAAACAATTGTGTCTATCCATAGTAGTACACAACTACAATCCAGTGGTATAGTACCATACCAAGTAGCACACAAGTACTTTATCAATGACGTATAGTCATAAACAATGGAACACATCCACCACAGTAGTATACATCTACTATCTAGAGACATACAGTCTTTATAACAATCATTTGATATCAACCTGCACAAAAATAATGTTATGATATAAACTGAATCATCTGGACCATTCTTCCACTCACATCTGTGGGATCTGGAAGAGCATCTGACCTCAGAAGGTCGAACATCAATGATGAACTATATGGACTATTCTTCTCAAGAAAGGAAGAATAATTGTCCTGGTTTATGATCCTGGACCATTCCTCTGACACTAAACAAAGTGTAGCCTGGAGAGAATGAGTCTTCCCTAAGGAATGTATGTCCTAATTGTTGAACCTAAACCATTCACCTATCTAGGCCATTCATCCATCACTAAACAAAGTTCAACCTGGAGAGAATGAATCTGCCCTAGGGAATGACTGTTCGAACCATTTCCAAAGGAAATGGTTGTCCTGCACCAACCTCCAAAATAAACCATTCTTCAAATATTCTCACAAATGTGATCCTCGAAATAATGAATGTCCAACGAGGCGGACCAGTCTTCTTGATTAACCATCAAGAAGAGAGACTGCCCTAGACCATTCCCCATGTTAACCACAATGGGAAATCTTTGTCTATGGTACATCAGCAATTCATTGAACCATTTTCATCATGAAAATGACCGTTCAATCTGGACCATTTTCCGAACTGGAAAATGCCTGTCTGTCAAAAATCTCAAACCACTTTTCGAACTGGAAGGGAACTGCTCATCCTGGGCCATTTTTCGAAGAAAAAAAATGACTGACCATAAGTAAATATCACATTAGTGCTCCCTCCCAACCTAGGAGTCATCTCTTCCTTTTTCAATAAGGAAGTCATCTCCATGAGCTCCAACTTGGGTACGCAAACTCTTTCATCTTGGACAGAAGCTTTACCAAAATGTATGCTTATCTGCTCATCTATGGATATATATATATATATATATATATATATATATATATATATATTGGAGAACCATTTTCTCTTTTCTCATCTTCATCATGGAGAATGTAAAGATTGATCTCAAATGTGCTTCGGTTTTCTGGAACAACGGTTTTCTCTGAAGGTTTCATATAGCCCTGATCAATAAAGTATATCATTGTTGGATTCATCTCTGTTTCTTGCTATCTCATAACATCATGGCAAGGATCAAACTGGAACATATCCAAGTGGTACTTCCTCTGTCATCATGAGAGTTTGTCATGGATTAGAAATCCATCATCTTGACCTTCTGATACAAAATCTTCACCACGCTTCTATTGTGCATTGGATATTATTTACCAAGTTGTCTTCTTCCATCTGCATACAAGGGTCTCTTTCTGGTATACCTCAAAGAATTGAGGTTGATCTACATGTAAACTCCAACCCATGAATATTTCAGACGATATACTGGCTCATGTAGAGATATGTCTGGTTTACTGGAACAAGAAATCATCATAGTATTTTCCCTTTATCTGGGAGAACCTCTAGTTCTGGATCTCACAATGCTTTCATTCATAAGTCTTCCATACACTTTTTTTCATCACAACTTTTAGTTCCTCTGCTTGATTGCTTTTAGTGAGTTCATATCAGGTTGGTAGTCTTGTGATTCTTGATACAATAACTGGTTGTTCTGACTTTTATTTCTTTCATCATAGGATCACGGATGTGGATGGACAACCAGAGATACTTTTAAGGCTTCTTTTCGAAGAAGACTTCTTCTAAGGTCAAATTGAATACGTACTGCTTTTCATGGCTGCTACTTCATCATCTTCAATGGATCATAGGATTTAAGATTAGCTCCCTCCTAATCCTTGCTTCATGCATGAATGCATGCTCTTCTTGGAAGTATATAATAGGCTCCCTCCATATAACATAATCAATGCTTCCGTCTGCATCCTTATTTCCTTCTAAAAGGTGTCATAAGTCTTTCTCTAGTTTCCTCTAGAATGTTGACTTCTTTCCGTTTTTACTTCTTCTCATTTTCTTTCGGATTTCAGCTTATCTTGCAGCTTGTCTTATAGTCATAGTGATAGCAGTCCTTATCTTGTTGTTATTCCATAAGCATAGTTTCTCTTTGAACATATTGTCTTCTAAAAAATAGATATGCAAGATATGTACCAAAAACATGGTATGTACAAGAACTATGAAGAGTATTGTTACCTAGAAGAAGAAGTTTGTTTTGTCTTGCTTGGTTTTCTTTGAGGGTTCCCTTTCTTCGACAACTGATGCTTCGTGTGTTTCCTTCCTTTTATTTAACTCGGGACAATGATTCTTGTATTGACCATACTTTTGACAATTGAAGTATTGTATTTCTGACATATCTTTCTCTTGATTTGGCTTCTTCCTTGAACCAAACTTCCTTTTGTTCCTGAAATTCTTGAATCTTGCTATGAAGGCTTGATCATCGTACTTCTTTTGGGTTTATTGTTTTTCACTTATCCTTGATTCTTCTTAAGCACAAAAAGTCCAAATTTCTTCAAATGTAGGATATTCCTTCCTTATGTTCATGCTTGCAGAAAATGCATCCCACATCTTGGGAAGACCATTGAGTACTATGTTTATCAATTACTTCTTTGAAATGATCTCGTCAATATCTTGTAGTTGATCTCTTAACTAAGATATTTTCACAAAGTATGATGTTATGCTCTCATCATCATTCATATTCATTCGATGAGTCAATATGGGAGATGTAGGGTATCAAGTGGTATTGTATAGAGTCCAATATGATACTCATGGCATTGATATCACTGTCTTTGAACTTCTCCATAACTGCAATGTTCTGTGGTTCCTTCTCTTTTCCTTCTTCAAACTCCGGTTCCACGATCTTTCCTTTCACGATATCCAGCACTTTATTCTTGGAAAGGATGAGGTCAATCCTTGTCTTCCATGCTCTAAAGTTAGAACCTCCATATAACTTGTTTGTGACTTCATAGAGTAAGTCATGGCTGCTTTGACTTGGTCAACCCTAGATTTGACCAAAAATTCAAACTTGACATCTTGGATTGCTAAGAGTACCAAGAGATGTGCTAGGCTAGGGCGCACTGGTCTATCCAGAAATTAGGTGAATTCCTTCACTTAAGGTGCCTCAAAGAGAGGATTAGGGTTTCTGAAACTGCACCTTCTAGTAACCCTAGCGATAATGCTTGGGTGATTGCTCCTACTAGAAACCCTAGCGGTAGTTCTTCAACAACTTTAATATCCTTATGGCTATGCTCCCTTCCAGTGGTTAGACTGAATGAAGGAGGTGTGGGCCCAAAAAATTTTAGAATATAATGGATGTGCTCGTTTTACCATAGACAATATCACTATTGTCACCCAACCATAGGTCGAAGCCACCCTCCGAGCACCTTAACCTTGACAGAGAATCACTCTGGAAGAAAACCCTAGGCTAGATAGCCAAACAAAGGGTAGGGCACCTTTCTCCAAGGATAGCGCACCAAACAAGAGCTGATCAGATAGTCCAAACCATAACCAAGAGATGTTCAAGCCAAAACCTAATCTGCTAGCTGCAGCAGCTACAACGACAACTTCTCCTCCAAACTTGCGCACAAAGTGGCTAACTACAGTTCGCACAAGTGAGCTCTGCACTTCTGAGAATGTTTGCTAGAAGGAAGATTGGCCTCCTGTATTTATACTAATTCTGGCTAACTGCCCAGACCGACTTCTCATTCTGGGTGCCTATTTACTTAGTATATAATATTTCTTTTGGCTGACTTCTTCTCTTGGAGGCTAATAACCCAATACAAATTATCCTCTTGAGCTGACTTGTCTTCTAGGGATATTATCCAACTCATTAGGGTTTCTTCTAGCTTCCTGAAATATTATATTCTCATTAGGTTTACATGTGGAGGAAAATACCTCCCGCAGCTACCATAATATCAACATACATACCCTACCCCCTCCGGATTTGAACTTGTGACATCTTAAAAGGAAACACATGTCATAGATAAATAAATTTATAAATATGAATTTTTTTTATTATCTATATCAATTTATAAATATGAAAATTTTATATTATTTATATTATATAAAATTAAATATTTATAAATATGAAAATTTTATATTATTTATATTATATAAAATTAAATATTTATAAATATGAAAATTTTATATTATCTATATTAGTTTATACATATAAAACTTTTATATTATCTATATTATATAAAATTGAATATTTTCATTTGAGAGTATATGTCATGTCAAATATTTCAATCATCTACATTATAATTTTAAATAATCTATATAACTTATAACATGTCAAAAATATATTTATATATTTATAAATATTAAAGAAATATATTATCTATATTATATAAAAATAATTATTTTCGAGATTGGGAACACGAAAGCACGAAGGGAGCAACAACAAGATAGGGTTTGATAGTCGCAGACACGGCGGGCACAACATGGTTACCAAAGGGGGCGGTAATGGAACCCCCTCATACAAGAAGGTAGTGGTGGATAGGGGAAAAGGCCCACGTGATGACGGCTTCAAGGAACCAATGACGAACGCATTGAGATCAGGACCAGAAAAGAATCAGGAAAGCAACCAGGAAGAAATGGATCACATGGGGGAAGAAGCCAGATAAACCCAGAATGATGCGCAAGAACCAGCGAACCCCAATGGGGTAGACGGGCACAACCTGTGTAAACCTAATACAACACTGATACCCAAGGTGATACTAGAAGATCCACAAATGAAACTCTACCAAGACCAGATGAAAACACATGCACTCATTTGCAAGTTCATGGGTTTGTGTCCCACAAAAAGAACATTGGGCAACTGGATAAAATACGAATGGAAGCCAAGCGGGGAAGTGGAACTCCACCTGGGGTCGAAAGGCTTCTTCACAATAGTATTCATGAACTTGGAGGACAGGGATAGAGTCTTTGAGGGAGGGCCATACTTCCATGCCTCAGTAGGACTGCACATGCATCCATGGAAGGAAAACTTCTCCCTAGAGAAAGAAACCTTCAAGAATGTACCCGTCTAGCTGAGGCTTTACTCTCTGCCACTAGACTACTGTATACCCTCCACCTTCGAAGCAATCAGGAACAAACTTGGAAAATATGTGAAGATACTGGAAGCAACCCTAAAAGGGAGATATACCTCCTATGCAAGGATCTGCATGGAGGTGGATGTTTCAGGGGCACTCCCATAAGACATAAGCTTGGAATTCAAGGATGAGGAATGGATACAAAGCATCGACTACAAGAAGATCCCTTTCATATTTAGAAGATGCCATGAACATGGAAACCTATTCATAGAATTCCCTCTCAATAAAAAATAAGAAAAGGAAAATACCAAAATACAATAGGATGAGGATGGGTTTATCAAGCCAAACCATAGAAATAGAGAAAACAAGAAACCAAGTAAATCCACAACAGGAGGCAATCCGGAAGTTAGGACTCGAATGGAAGGGCAGGACAAAACCAACAAAGGGGAAGAAGGAGGAAAGGAAAATGAAAAAGCCAAAGAAGCTAAGGAACAAGCCACAAATGAGAACACAAACAACCCAAGCAATAAGATGGAACAAGGGGGTTGTGCAACTCCTATGGACGGAGAAACCAAAGATGCCAACACCCCCATGAAGGAGGCAGACGAAGATGCGAAAATGACACCAAGTGAGGTAGGTACGAAAGATCCTAGTCTCAGATATATTGTGGAAAGGGAAGGAATAGATCTCCCGAACATACTGGAGCAATGGAAAAGGTAGGGCGTAGACAATGTACCAGTGGAGCAACTAGATCGTATCCAATACCTATTCCTCCTAAGGGAGGAAGAAAAATCCAGAGGGCTCAAGTGCACTCACAAGGAGATAGGACACCTAGGAATCAAAGCAGGTGAGGGACAAATCTAGCTCTCACCCAAGTAGACGATAAGGAAGAAAGGCATGAAATCAAACAATGTAGCCCTACAGGAATTAGAATCTCTGCTAATAAACTCAGGTAAGATAAAAAATCTCTTTCCCAACTCCCCCCCACATGTTTAAATGAAGATTGTAACATGGAATATTAGAGGCCTAAACAACCCACAAAAGAAAATAATCCTTAAAAACAGACTGAGGAAGGAACAACCGAACCTTTGTTTCATCCAAGAGACAAAATGTACTATAGACAGAATGGAAACAATCAACAAAAAATAATGGTGCAAGTACAAGAAATTGGTTGTTGAAGGACAACAGACGGTAGGTGGTATTCTCACTTTGTGCAACCCACAAGTGATGAATCTACTAGTAGACGAAGCCACCAAATACAAATTTCAGCTAACATGCAAATCATAGGTAACACGGAGGTGATTCTATGCACTAATGTGTATGGTCCCCAGATGTTCGAAGAAAAGAGAAGAATTCTCCTAGACCTAGAAAACCTAAAATCCCATTCCAACAACCTCCACTAGATCCTGGTAGGGGACTTCAACATCATCATGAAATTTGCAGAAAAAAAAAAAGGAGGCACCAGAAGACTAGATAGAGATGCAGAAGACTTTTCAACTTTCATTAACATAATGGAGATGGTGGACATCAAAACCAGTAATGGCCAATTCACATGGAACAACAAACGAATAAATAAACATTAGATAGCGACAAGGCTAGAAATATTCTTGGTGTCGGAGTCCTTCATTCTATAGGGTTTAACTTTATACTGCAACATCCTTCCCTGGGGGGGTTCAGACCACTAGCCAGTCCAATTAGAAGCAAAATTCCAAACCACACCGAGGAATAGACCCTTCAGATTCGAGAAATTTTGGATCGAACATCCCACTTTCAAGCAGAACATTAGCCAATGGTGGTGGGCGCAACAACCAGAGCAAGGGACAAGGATGTTCAATCTTTATAAGAAACTCAGGTACATAAAACATAAACTAAAGGAGTGTAACAAGGAAATCTTTGGAAACATAAACCAACAAAAAAACATATTGAAGATAGAATGAGGAAACTCCAGGAAATATGCATAGGCGAGGCCTATACAGAGGATAGGAAAAAGGAAGAGACCCAAATTACCCAGGAATGGGAAGCAAGATGCCAGCAGGAAGAGACTATATGGCACCAGAAGTCCAGAATCAGGTGGCTAAAGGAAGGAGAGAGGAATACAAATTTTTTTCATAGAACAACCATTGTTAGAAGAACCCACAGAAAAATCCTAAAAATTCGGGATCAGGATGGGATTGAGAGAGAGTCCCACAAGGAGATTGAAAACATACTAGTAAACCACTTCCAGGGGATAGCCCAGGAACCCAACCAAGACCGAACGCAGGCCATACAAAGGATAACTCGGCACATCCCCATGCTAGTTATCGAGGAACAAAATATCAACCTAAACAAACCCATCGCTAAGGAGGAAATTGACCAAGTGGTCTAAGAGATGCCCAATGGAAAGGCCCAAGGCCCAGATGGTTTCACAGTGCAATTCTTCAAAGCCTGCTAGGAAGTGGTCAAACATGATGTTTATGGGGTGATGGAAGACTCCAAACGCTTGGCCTCCATTCTGAAAGAACTAAATGCCACAATGATTACTTTAATCCCCAAATAAAATGAAGCAAGGACCCCAGACCACCACAGACCCAAATCTTTATGCAATGTTATCTACAAGATAATCTCCAAAGTCATATCCAATAGACTGAAACCTCTCCTACCCACATTGATTTCACAGAAACAGGTGGGTTTTGTAGAAGGGTGACAAATTGTGGACAACACCATACATGCCCATGAGCTAATACACACATTGAAACTCTAGAGGAGAGGGGGGATGATAATCCAACTTGACCTAGCAAAAGCTTATGACAAAATTAGTTGGCACTATATGGTCAAGACATTGGGATCTTTTGTCTTTGTGCAACACTAGATCAACTAGATTGTCAACCTAGTCTCAACGACAAGTTACTCGCTTTTAATCAATGGAGCTCTAGCCAAACCCTTCTATCCTTCAAGAGGCATCAGACAAGGAGACCCGCTATCACCTTTCCTGTTCATTCTGATGATGGAAGGACTTAGTAGAAGCATTAAAAGTGCAACTGCAACAGGAGAAATAATAGGCATCAAACCTTTCGAAAACTGCCCCACCTCCATGCACCAACAGTTCATTGATGACACCTTACTCCATGGCACACCCATGGTCAAGGAAGCGAAATCCTATAAAAGAATCTTAGAAGAGTTTTGGGAAGCCTCGGGCACGGAGATCAATCACTCCAAATCAATGATCTATTTCTTCAATACCAACCCAACAATTCAAAGAAACCTAGCAAATGTTTTTGGGTTTGAATGCAAAATGCTCCCAACTAAATACTTGGGAATACCCCTTATGGACAAAGCATGAAAAATGGAAACATGGGAAGGAGTGATCAACAAACTACAGGAGAGGGTGAAAAATTGGACTTACAGATCCCTCAACCTAGCAGGGAGATTTATTCTGACCAAAGCAGTTATGCAAGAAATTTCGACCTACATGATGTTAGTGTTTCTCTCTCCCAAAGGAATACTACAAAAAATAAGATCCATCCAAAGGGACTTCCTATGGTGAGGTGCGGAAAGAAATAAAAAATGGGCCCTTGTGGCTTGGGAGAAGTTTTGCAAATCCAAATGCAAAGGAGGCCAAGGATTAAAAGACCCGCAGGTAACCATTGAAGCCTACAGGGCAAAACGTTCATGGAGATGGGTAACGGAAAAGGACACAACACCATGGGAAACCCTCTGGAAGGCCAAATATGCCTCAGACATCAACGACCAGGATTGAATTCGCTTTATGGGAACAAAGGAGGGATCAACCATCTGGAATCTAGCCTAGCACAACAAAACCTGGATCCAAAAACACAGCTTCTGGGAAGTGAGGAATGGTAAAAAAACCAAATTTTGAGAGGACACGTGGCAACAGGAACCCATATTGGAAAATATGGATAGGGAGGAACTCCAACAGGAGATGACCGCGCAAGGAAAAATCAAAATTCATGACTACTGGAAACAATAAAATGATCACGACAGATGGAGGATATGGGACAAACTCAATCCACAAAATAGAGATCAGATCTCAACAATAGCGAAAGAGGTGGAGGAGGAATTAGGGAAAAGGAAAATTGTAGTCTCAGAAGAAGAGGACCAACTAAGATGGGGAAGGAAAAATGGTGGGGAATTTAACCCAAAATAAGCTCGGAATTATAGCACGACCCAGGACCAAGAATATCTGGCGCAACAGTGGGGAAAGATTTGGGACAGCCCCCAGTGGCCAAAAATCAAAATATTCAAATGGCTAGTACTTCACAACCTAATTCTAACCTGGGAAAACATAAGGAAAAGGGGTTTCATAGGCCCATCACGATGCCACCTCTGTCAAGCAAAGGAAGAAAGAACGAATCACCTCCTTGATGAATGTAATTACACAAAAAAGATATGGGATTGGGTGGCAAGCATGTTTCGACATTCCAATAGGACTCAAGGTAACATCATCGCAACCATCAATAACTAGACTGAGAGTTATAGCAAAAATGAAATGGTGAACCTCTGCTGGAATATCATACCAGGGATGATCATATGGGCAATATGGAAAGAAAGGAACCAACGCATCTTTAGGAACGAAATCCTTTCGAAGGGAAACTCAAGGAAGAAATAATCTCTCAAATACGAGAAATGGTGCAAATCCACAACTTCCAAACTCGAAAAGCACAACCCATAGGCCAAGACTCCCGAATCCTGGAAGTTTTCCACCTAAAAGATGGGCGCAACAACACATGGGTAGGGAGGCCACCGCAAATCCAAGTAGGAGAGCGCAACTGGACACCACCTCCGACAGGGTTCCTCAAGTTAAATTTTGATGGGGCGGAAAAAGGAAAACCAGGAATGACAACGATGGGAGGGGTGATCAGAGATAGTGGTGGAAAAATAATCCAGTTGTGCGCTGGGAATTTGGGAAACTCAACCAACAACGTAGCAGAATTTGGGGCCCTAGAGCTCGATCTCGAAATTCTAAGCCGCGAAAGGATGACCGACATCATCATGGAAGGTGACTCCACCTTAGTCATCAACACGGTGAAGAGACTCCAAAATGGCACCAGAGTGGGAAAAGTACAGAGACACTGGTGCTTGGCACACTCCCTACAAAAAATCTAGGCACATCTGCAAATGATTAACACAGTGGAGTTGCATTGGGTACGCAGGTCAGTAAATGGCCTGGCGGAAAGAATTTCCAACGAGGGGGTTAGCAAGGAAGGACTTGAACTAGATACTACCTGACTCAACATCCCAGAAGGAAAATTCAGAATGGACTGCCTCCAACTAGCGACAAAAGATTGTGCAAGAACTTAATCAAGGAAGGTCACATCGAAGAGAGTAGCGAAAGGCCCAGGGGACAACACGAAGGACCCAGGTAGGATATGACTGTCCAACACTCGACCACCAATCACAATGCAGGACCAGAGTATACAACATGTGAGGGTATGACAACAGGGTTGTGTCACTAGTAAGATTTGCAGGGGAAGACCATGGGAAAGCATCGACGACAAACAATAGGCAGTGAATGACATAAGGTAAGAGGGATTGACATGAACCAGTATCGACCCACCAAGCCAAAGACCAAGTATGAGGAGATGCATAGTAGGATATCAAGCAAGCAGTAGCAAGGGTCCGTACATGGATAACAGTGGAGTCATCATGATCATATGTACCGTGATAGGGAAAATGGATGGGAAGGTTCACCTCTATGAGTAGACTATGCTTGGAAGGACGAGCCCACAACAGATAAATTTCAATAAGAGAAGAAACAATAGAAATAGATGTAAACATAAGAGCGCAAATGCAGGAGCCACCATAGACACAAGGGCGGGAAATAGGTGGAGAATCCAGAAAAGGAGCTTCCATAGGCCAGACATGATGGTGAGAATGAAGCGAACACACAACAAAAGGAACCCCCTGGGGAAGGGAACTCAGAGAAATCTGCGGCGGGTTTCAACGATGGAGCAGGTGGCCAAAGATGCAGAGGGCACCTTTCACACCCTGGTTGCATCGAAAGGAAAGGCGACCATTAACCGCTTGGAAAATGAAATCAAAAGAAATCGTAAGGGTAAAACATGGGATGCTCTGACTCAGGAAATAGAGTGGGTAACTGACCGAGGAGCCATGCAAACCACGAAAACCCTCTACCACAAAACAATGGAGATGGCGTAGAAAACAAAGATGTTGATTGGCAAAGTGAGTTTGGAAAGGGAGGACGCCAGACGGAAGAACAACAAGGAGCACACGAAACTGTTTAACGAAATCCTGAGACGCCTCAGTAGTTTGGAAACCATTACCAAACTACTAATTGAGGTCGAGAAGAACCAACAAGCCAAGATTGAGTGGTTGGCTACTCAATTTCACCTCTACATGCGCTACGTTCATCACATGGACATCATGCCAGCCGATGGGAAAGGAGTGCCAACACACATCAGAAAGACACGCACGGTCTCCCAAAAGGAGGAGATAAAAGGGCCAGGCTGATGAAGGAAAGAAGCATATCATCATCCTGGACTAGTGTCTGGTTAATCTTTTGGCAAGTTAGTCAGGTCAGTTTTACGTCTATTTAGTCTCTGTTTTGTTTTCATGCCTGTTGTGATTATCTTGTCAAAAACTGGATATGGTAGGACTGGGTTGGTTTCCCACGATGGCAATCTAGTCATACCCCTTCCCTTTTTCAAAAAGCGCAACTCAGGAACCTCTGGCCTAGTTTCCTTTTTGACAGACCAAAAATTTCTTTTTTTTGTACTATAACCCTCTTTTAGTAATATCTTTAAACTCACTTACAAAAAAAAAATATTTTCATTTCATAGATGTCATGTCAAATATTTCAATCATCTCAATTATACTATAATTTAAGTTTTTTTGTTTTCATAATAAATTTTATGACGTAACATTTAATTTAATTTCAATTTAATGAAAAACATATTATTATTTTATTAAACTTTTATTTTAAAAAATATGAAAGAATTACAAATTATTTTATTATTATTATTATTTTAATTTATAAAAATTATAATAATAATAATCAATATTTCAAAATTAAAAAAACTAAAACTTTCATTATTTATTTATATGATATTTTCCTTAAAGCATTTATAACATTTCAAAATTTACAACATTTACAACATTTTAAAATTTACAAATGATATATGCTTATGTGTCCATTATATCATATTAATACAAAAATACATTAATACAATTACTTTAGTGTAGATCATATTAATACTAATACAATTACCTCTTAGTGTAGATGTGCTCCTCCTTACCCCTTGCATATTTTAGTATGGAAAATATGATATAATGGGCACACAAGCGTATTTCATTTACAAATTTTAAATTTGTTTTGTATAATTTATAATAATTAATATCAAAATATCTATAATAATTAATATAAAATTCATTTTATGTCATGCCATGTTTTATGGGTAGTTTGGCTCTCCAATCTATCTATGAAAGTTTGAAGTTCAATTTTGGTAGATTATGTTATCATATTAGATTTTTTTTATGAAGGAAGGAAGTCTCTTAAGTAATTTGTGTTAAATAAATTTTAAGTTTTTGTAGTACAATTTTTAAAGGTATGGGGTTTTTTCGATTGAGCAAGCTAAGGTTTATTGGGTGAGTGTGATGCGAGAGTCATTCTTTTTTTCAATAATTTTCATTACTTTACTTTGAAGTGTGACGCTATAATTTTATCTAATATGAATTATTTGCACTTTGGATTCTGATGAAGATTGCTTTGGAACACAAGGTGAAAAACATCTAGATATTAGATGATTCTAATCTCGTAATTGATTGGTTAAATGGAAGGAGAAATATCACTAATATGATCTTAAGGCCTATTATGGACAAAGTACAAGTATTGAGATGTGATTTCGAAGAAATTTCTAACCACAACTTGTGACTTTGACAATTAAAGGAAAACCTTAATGACAATGCACTAACCAACTAAGACAACACCTCAAATACTCTTTCAAAGATAGCTTTGATTGTTTAAGAGGGTGTGATGATTGAGCAAGAGATTAGAGATAATTCTCCTTGAGAAGTAGTACAAAAAGTACTATTTTGATGGATAACATGAATGTTTCTTTTTGTAATAGTCGTATATACAATCTATAAAATGAATTGTTAATGTTTGGTTTGTTTTAGTCATTTTGTTGGAATGTTTTGAATGTTTAAAAAAATTACTGAAAGATGAAATGTAAAGTAGAGTTACAAACAACGGTAATTTCAGTGTCGGGTGGTTGGTTTCAGGGTCTAGAAACTAGAAACCAGCTTATATGTATTTGATTTTTTCTTAAAATATCAATACAAACATTTTTTCCTTAAAAAAAATTAATATAAAAATAAAATAAAATAAAATGTAGAAGTAAAATTGGTATATAAAATATGTTACAATGTTTTTTAACTTTAAAAAATTAATATAAAATTTTTAATAAATATGAAGAATTTATATATGAAATATATTATAATATTTTTTAACTTAAAAATAATATTTAATGAGATATAAAAAATATTAAAAATTATAAATTACATTTATATTAATAATACAATTATAATTACTTATTAAACAAATGTATAAAAAGAATATAATAACTTAATATTTTTAAATACATTATATTAATAACTTATTAAACAAATGTATAAAAAAAATATAATAATTAATATTCTTAAATAGATTTAATTTTACATCTACATTTTATCAAAATAAAATTTATTTATTTATTTAACAATTTTATATATATATATATAAAACATTGTGTGAAAGAAAAGTGGTATTATTAAAATTTAGTATTATTATTTATTTGTAAATTTATGTTAGTGTTTATAAAAATAAAATATAATGTGAAGATGAAATGCAGTAAAAATATTTCAGAATACTCCTCAACCTTTGTCCAAAAAAAACTTGTTCCTTCGTTATTTGTAGTTTCGTTATTTGTAGTTTGTGTGGTTTAAAAATTATTAATGTAAAGATGAAACACAATAATTCAATGTGCACCTACTTTTATCTAAGTAGGAAAATGTAGAATTATTGATTGGTTGGTGAAGTAAGGTTATAAAGTTTGTAAAATTTATTTATTATATTATGATATTGAATCACATAGAAAAAAAAAATGGTGATAAATATTCACTTTGCTACACAACATTTAATGTTTATGATATTATACTATTTAGAAAAAAAAATGATTAATATCCATCCTACTACATAACATTGAAAATTGCATGAAATAATGTATAAACAATCGATTTGAAGCATTTCAATGCTACATAACAATGTGGATACAAGCTTGGAAATTTTGTTTGTTGTACTTTGATATTGGACCACTTAGAAAAAATGGTGATAAATATTCACTTTGCTACGCAACATTTAATGCTTATGATATTATACTATTTAGAAAAAAAGAATGATCAATAACCACCCTACTACACAACATTAAAAATTACATAAAATAATATATAAACAATCAAATTTAACTAATTTCAATACTACGTAATAGTGTGAATACAAGTTTGAAAATTTTGTTATATTAAACCACTTAAAAAATAATGATGATAAATACACTTTGCTACTCAACATTTAATGCTTATAATATTGTACTATTTAGAAGAAAAAAAATGATCAATATCCACCTAATGTATAACATTGAAAATTACATAAAATAATATATAAACAATCAACATTTACTCAACATTTAATGCTTATAATATTGTACTATTTAGAAGAAAAAAAATGATCAATATCCACCTAATGTATAACATTGAAAATTACATAAAATAATATATAAACAATCAAATTTGACGAATTTTAATACTACATCACAGTGTGGATACAACTTTAAAAAGAACCATCAAACATTGTGGGGACTCCCAACTTAAAATGTTTTATGTGGCCCTCAACTTATGGTTGTGGTAATCATAGAGAGATGGACTACTCCACTTCTCATCTTGTGATATATCTTGGGAGCACATACCAAAATTGTGCACACGTTTTAATTTCACTATTCCAATAATAGAAAGTTTTAATTAATATCAAGTACGAAAAAACTTAAAAGAAACCAAAATGTCGATTTTGACTTCATTAATAGGCGAGTTAGAGGAGGCACGTTAAGGTGGAAAGGGGACATTTTAGTGACACTACACCCATTCCGTATTCCTTTGATCATATCACCGACCTAAGTTGAACATGAGATCAAAAGCGAGTGTGACTTTCTTGGATTTTTTTTAAGTAGGTGGAAATATTTTTATTCAATGATTATATTTATTTTAATTTATTTTTTTAACATGTGATTTTGAAAAGGAATCTGTCACATATATAAAAGTTACCTTATGAGAAGAAAGCGATAAATGCATGATAAAGTATATATATATATATATATATATATATATATATATATATATCTTTTTCCGTCATTTTCGTTTTATAAAGGTTGAACTAATTTTAAATATATAATTTTTTTGTTTTTTTTGTTTACAATCTAAACTCTTATTTAATATAATATATAAATATAAAAGTTACTTTAATATATATACTTTTTCCTGCATTTATTGCTTTCAGAAAAAAATATATATATTAAAGTAACTTTTATAATTATATATTAAATAAGAGTTTAGATTGTAAAAAAAATAAAAAAAATTATATATTTAAAATTTATATATTTATATATATATATATATATATAGATATATATATGGAGCTCTTTTTAGGGTTTTAAGCACATTGATCTTTCTCTAGGGTTTTTAGGCTTCTGGTCTCTCTCATTCCTGGTGATGCTTCATGACAGAGTCTATAAGGGGATGGCCCCTCTTTCTACAAATTTGCTCTTTCTTGTATTGGTGTTAGCGACTTTGGAACCAACACAGCCTCGAATGGACTCCCTGACAACCCCACCCTAGCCATCAAAGAGGCGACAACAACAAAAATTGATGACACTAATATGGTGGATCTTTTGCAACCTAATAATGGGAGTAATAAGTGGAAGCCAAGCCAATGCATTCCAAAAGCAGAGGGGATGCCCAAATATGAGATATGTTCATAATGCATAGGAAACTATGTCCAATTTATGAAGGATCACATTGTGATTGTTAAGTTTTTAGGGAGTTGGCCCACAGAAAGAGATCTAGCTACCTAGATCAATGCTCGGTGGAAACCCAAAGGTCATATCGAGCTAAAACTTGGAACCAAAAGGTTCTTCAATGCAATATTTCACCATTAGGAGGATAGGGAAATGATTTTTGAGAATGTCCCTTATTTCTCCCATTCTTTAGGCCTTCATCTTTGCTACCGAACAAAAAAATATAACCCAGATAAGGAAGATTTCATCTAAGCCTTTGTTTTGGTCTACTTATATTCCCTTCCAATGAGGCGATCCTAGCGAGCATCGACAACACCTTGGGAACTTTTGTAAATATTGTTGAGGCTACCAAACTAGGTAAGTGTATCGCTTATGCTCGCATATGCATATATATGTATGAAAATCGATCCGCCTCAGCTACCAAGATTCAGAATGGATCCAAACTCTTGACTATGAGTTCATCCCATTTTGATGTCGCAGATGCCATGTGCATGGACATCTCTTTCACGATTGTCCATTGAATAACCCCCCCCAAGCCTCTGAAATCTGATAGCTTGAGAGATGAGTTTAGTTTTTCAAGTTCGTAAACAAGCGCAAATTTGGTAGGAAACAACCTCAGTCAGTGCCAATCAATTACAATGCCTCCAAGAACAACTTTGAAATCCTAGATGATTGTTGATATAAAAGATTGTTTTAAGGTCTTTGAGAATACATTGAGGATAAAACACCCTGCGTATTTATAGAGGTGGTATTCCTCTTTCTTGATATATGGAAGATTGTTCTTCTGAACTTAGATGCATGCAATTGTAAAAATTAAAACATATTCCAATAAAACTCCTATGTACATATGTACAATCTCTTATATACAAATGTACAAACACTTATACACATATGTACTTGTCAAGCACAACATGTCATTCAAGAAGAATAAATAAATATGTCTATAGAGATTTGATTCTACAGGGATTGGATTCTTTTTTCAACAAATATTCTCCCTTTCTTTAAAAACGATGTGAACCTGGAATCATCTATGACTTTTCGAGATGAAAGAAAAGTAGAATGGACAGGTCATCAAAGAAATCAAAATGATCATCACATTTAAACTAAAAAACGAGATAGACACACATTTGAAATCACTAATGTAATGCCTCGAATAGTTCTTTGTGATAGAAATTAATAATGATATCCAAAATGTAATAAGCTTAGCAATGTCTGAAACAAGAGGGTTGAAACAACCTCAATAAGATCTCAATGATTATTAGATAAACTTAATTAAATGCATTTTCCTTTTTACAAACAAGGATTTTGCTTCTCCGGATCTTAAATATCATGAGAAATGAATGGAAGAATCTAGAGAAAGAGTTGATCAAACTCATATCTTCCTGTTGCCAAACATAGATGGAAAACCTGATGGAAAGAATCAAGACTAAAGAAAGATGAGGAAGAAATCTAAGCAAGCTAATTCACAAAATCTTGGAAAGGAAAAACTTGCTTCTTGTGAACTCTCCACCACTTTAAAAACTCCTAACTGCCAACCTTTTGAATATGCTTATTTTCCTCTTTTATGATCTTCACTTTCTCTTCTTGAAACTAATTTTTAGTTAGGGTTTTATGTGTCGATTTGTAAATTTGAACTGATATATCCATGCCATCAGCTAGGACCCTCTTTAGAAGTTCAAAAATTTATTTTAATAAACAATTTTCCAAAAAACAATTAGTTGTCAAGCTAAAAAATAGTCTCGACTGTAAATTTTTTTTTTTAGGGCATGATAGTCATGATTCGAGTCATGTAGACCAATTCCAAAGTGTTTTTACTGTCTCCATCTTTCCAACAAGCTATCGTTTTCTGAATTTGGGCATCGAGATCAAAAGTTATGGCCTTTGTAAGATTGACACTCAACAACCATTGATCTATGCACATGAATTATAAGCCCTTGATTTATTAATTCACCCCATTTATTCTACATGCAGTGAGAAATAGTTCTCATATCTTGTTTATAATCAAAATTCATCCCCATATTATTTGTGTGTGAAAAGATAATTATGGAACCTTGTGTAGCTTGTTCATAGTATAGTTTTTGGTTGCCACCTCGTCGCCCAATCATCATGACAAATCACTTGACCAGTGATATCCATGTCCAATAAATATTATTCAAGTGTCATATGGGGGTAGGTCCACTTCACTGTCATGTGCCACAATGTGATATGTCCACCTCACTACCATGTGTCACCTAAGGATAGGTCCACCTCACTACCATGTGTCCCAATATGGTAGGTCCACATCACTACCACGTGTCCCAATATTCTAAAGGAGGGGGGAAGGGAGTAAAATGACTAATTCATGAAGGGTGAAATATGGGTAATGTGGAGTGGAAGGTGGAAATGAGGGATTATGAGTGGAAGGTGGAAATGAGGGTATGAGGGTATGGGCTCGTGCATCCACATTCAAAAGTAAAAAATAAATAAGTATAAGACTCAATAAAAACTTAGTTTAAAACTCAGTAAAATGACTAAGTCATGAAAGGTGTGATTTGGGTAGTGCGGAAGTAGGAAGTGCAAATTGAATATTGTAGAAATATGGGTTGCGGGGTTAGGAGTAGAAGGTGAATATGAGGGAAGGGATGGACTGCATCCGTATTCATGAAAATGACTAAGTATAATAGTAATGACTAAGTATGGAAAGTAGAGAGGAAAGAGTATAGAGTGGAAAGAAGGGAAAATGGCTAAGTATGGAGTACGGGAAGGAAGGAAAATGACTACATATGAAGTGTGGAGAGTAAGGAGAATGTCTAAGTATGGGACAATAGTATAGAGATGAGTGAGGAAATTGACATATCTTGGGCATATGACCTCTATTTTAGATTCCGTAAAATTTTGGATGAAGTTGACACATAGGGATATTAAGTGAGAAAATGGGCACAACCAATTTCTTTTTTTCCTTTTCTTCTATTTTTTTCAAAAGAGAAAGCATCTTTGTTATCCTTTCATTACGAAGAACTGCAATACTAAAGTTAATTTAAAAATTGTTTGGGTCCTCATGATCAACATGTGAGGGTTATTTGGAACTTTCCAAATTTGAAAAAAAATTGCTCTTCGTTTGAAAGAGGCACATGTTCAAATATGCACCCCAATCACCTAGTTGATGGGTGTTTAGAAAAACACATCAACATTTAGATCCAACTATAGGACTGTGACCCCATGTGGGTTGTTGAGGACCCAAACCAAGACTAGCTTCCCTTATCCATTGGCCTATGGAGTCACCCCCAAACCATTATCTCGATTGAGAAAATTCCTATGAGGTAAAATTTACTGAAAGACACAATTATATACATGAGAAAACAAAATCTACCTATCCTAAGATACTTAGAGAGAAGGGATACTTTCAAGTGTAAGTAGACTTCCAATGTATCCATGCACATACCAATTAATCTAATTACTCCCATCCCTGATCGAGAATGTTGATTCATTCACCATGTTCTGGAGATATTCTTTCATCATACAATGACCATGTTTCCATGGTAAGGTTGAAAAGATAAATTGTTGCTGAAAATTTGTGGAGAACTGTAGGGATTTCTTTTATTGTTCGCCAACAATCTCATTTTCATCAAAAATAAAATATACCACCCATGGAACCTCTTGTTTCAAATTCCCTTCTTCTTTCTATTCTTGGAAGATATCTTCTTCATTAAACTCTACTCCATACAATAAATCAATATCTTGAAGGTTTAATGTAAAGTGATAACTTTTATAATCACTTTTTCTTGATCACGTGTTGACATTCCTCTTTCATATTTGTATAAATTGGTTGTGGTCATTGAAAACGCATTAAAACATTTTCACCGTGATTATATTGAAAGAAATATTTATGTTCATCTAGTGGAGGTTCATCAAATCAATCCTTAAAGTCATTGTGATCATTACTCTCAAACAGAGCATATAAGAGGTCAAAATTTCTCTCCCATGGAGCATGTGGCAGATAGTATTCTTCTTGAATTGAGACATTTGGGTTCTCAATTTTAGTTTCAGGAACGAAATCCGATGTAAAATAAAATTCACATCTTTCATTAGATTTTTCTTCTAAATCCTTTCCTCCATTGTCTTGGAACAATATTGGGAAGTTTAAGAGATTAACACCAATTTCATGAATATTTCCTTCAATGACTTGAGATTGTTGCATTAACTCTTTCCAGCTGCACTTTCCCTCTTTCTTTAATAAAAATCTCATATTCATGGGCAAGGCATTTTCATAACAACTAAAAATGATGATATCATTTGGAAACATTTCTTGAGGAATATCATGAAGGAATTTCATAAATTTGAAAGTGAAATCTTTGACTATCTCTTCCTCATTCATCTGGATTTTAACCAACTTCAAGAAAAGTGAATATGGATCTTTCGTTGGTAAATATTTCTCGACAAATAAATTTTCTAATACATACCAACTAGTGATGGTTCTAAGAAGAAATGAATAAAACCATTCACTAGCATTTTATTTTAGAGTTAATATAAATAGTCGACACACAACATCATTTTCAACCACATTATAAATATGAAAAGCACTTTCAAACCTAACCAAATGTTTCTTTGCATCTTCTGAAGTATTTCCGAAGAACATTGGAAACTTGTCCATGGAAATATTTGGCAAGGGATGAACTTCTCATTGTAAATTGGGTGGACCTATGTGCAACCATTTCTTTCTTTGGGTACCTTCTCCCTTTATTGCAACTTGAACAAGTTTTGTTTGGCTTGGTGGGGAAGGAAAATATCATCACGACATGAAAGAAACTCCTCAAAGGAGGCATCATATATATCTTCTTGAAATTCTATAATATTTTTGGTGGAGTCTCCATGGAATATTTCTTCAACAGCTGGAGTTTTCATGATGGAGTTGCAAGGGAGATCATCCTCCAAAATATTGGAGTTTCTTTGGTTCTATATAAGTTGGAATAAATGATTTGCTCCTGAAACTTCAATAAGATGTCTTCAAGGCCATTTGATGATCCTTGAACAAGGTTTTCAAGAACCTGGTTCATCTTAAAACAATCTACCATATATTTTTTCAAGACTTGACCATACAACTTCTAGTTTTCCAATAATATATGATCATAAAAAAGTAACAAATTTCTTGAAAATGAATCATTCCAATTTATGGTCTGAGAAACCAACTTTATTTTCCCTAGTATGGTCACAAAAAATGTTGATCTAAAATAACGTTTTAAGGTCTTTAAGATTGTAACACCATGTGCACCCCCCATAACTATAATTATGATAATACTTTATGTAATGTGAATTATGAAGCATGTAGTTATGTCTATGAATAATAAAATACTAGAGAAATGAATGGGAAAGGAAGCCTTGATTACTGGCCATGATACCCCAAGTGGGACTGGTGAGGTGTAACTGAGGTTTCAATGAAGAAAATAGGAATCTTGCTCAACATTACATCATACACCTACAAAAATTGAATGCACCACCTATCAACGTACCTAGAGTGCATGAGACCACATGACCAGTTACGGAGATCAGGATTGGGTGGTTGAGCGGTTATAATTGTTGGTAGATTTGGTACTTGGAGGGATGAAGGGTCAGCTAAAACCCTAGACAAAAGGACGTACATGAATTTCCCCTTCAAATTGAGGAGCTTGACTGGAGGGTTGTGTCTGACAACATGCCATGGGAATCCCGAGGATAGGTGGAAGAAGAGACCAAAGGTGGAAAAACATCACGTAGAGTTAGATAGCAGAGTTCACAAGTAGACATGTAGTAGAGGAGGAAAGGAAGAGTGAGAGAATATGCAGGGAGACTTCATGGGCCTGAGATAATATCCAACGTGCAAGCAATCAAAAGACAAAAAAAAAATCATAGACGTTCATCGTGAATGAAGTGAGTTGAACACTCACGAACATATGGTGTGATAAGTGGAGAGAATCACACACATAGACCTCAGTAACAATGTGGTTTGGAGGTTTTCTTGAGAAAAATAGGAAAATTTCCCAATAAATTAATGGTTACCCTAGATCAAAGAAGACCCAAATCCAGACTGAATCAAAAGAGGGTAGTGACTTGGTATTTACTAAAAAGAAACTAGCACTTGTAAGTGGAGGTCACCGATGGACTGTATAACAGAGAAGGGGATCCCTTGTGCAGAGGAAATCTAATTGGGAAGGTACTTGAAAAACTCGTGGAGGTCCTGAGCTCAATGGGAAGACGGAAACTTATGTTGTTTCCAGTGGAGGAAAGATAGTAACATTCTTGAACCATTTGCTCAATTTGGAAGTCAATTGAATTATTCCCCTGGTGGTATCATGGCCTAGCATGGGGGTGGCATGTTGTAGAAATATCTTGTGGTGCATAGCCTATGGTTGGGCATAAAGGAATTTCCCCTTAGTTAGTTGGTTGGCTTAACCTCTCACTAAATAGATAAGTGTTTTAGCCTACTATGTCCGATGTCTATTGGGCGATGAAGATAAATTGTTTAATTGTTGTATGATAAATGTGATTAAATGAAATAATGGTTGAATTCCTGAGTAAAATGGATTATGTATGATTGTTATCACTATCAAATATGGAAAACGTGAATAGTTAAGTGAGTAATGTTAATGCAGGTTATAACCCTATGAAACTACAATCCCTTGAATGGAAATCTTGCAAAATTTGACTGTTCATTGGGGGAGTGGTAACAGAGTTTCCCCAAACTTCTGGTGAGGTTCCTGTGTAATTCTAAGAACCCCTTTTTCTTGGAAATCCCTTGTTTTGAAGTGAAAATCTTGTAGGATACAAAACATTCAACTGGGTTGAAGTGGGAATTCCTTATCCAGTCACAGAGTGAAAGGAGGTCTGGTGAAATCCTAGTAGATAAATTAAATGAAAACTTATAATGGTTAAGTTTTGATTCAAACTCTTTCTCGGAAGAAAACTCATGTTTTGATAAAGGAGGATATACATTCGTTGATTCAAGGTAGCGAGAATATCTTGACCATTGGTCAAAAGGCGAGGTCTTCAGAGTGACCGAGTGTAAATTTGCAAGGGAATTTCTACAGGGAAGACTCCGAGTCAACGAGATTCATTGATATATCAGAGGGAGAGGTGATGGAATATTTACTGTTGATTTCAAGTGAAAGGGTGTAGGTCTATTAGAAGACAGACAGTCAGAAGCATGAGAGATTTCTTGATTGAGACTCCGATGGAGAAAGAGTTTGAGGACTGTAGATATATCGAAAGGAATTTTGATGGTTTACATTCATTGGATCAAGGATGATCTATTTCAAGGAGGGATATCGAGATGTCATTAATTTTTTTTCATTTAGGTGACTCCAATTGAACCCTAACCCAGGGGTGATTTTAAGGATGGAAATTGATTTTAAAATGTAGAAACCTTGGCGAATCTTACTAATCCTTCATATACCAATTATAAATGTTTGGCGATATTTTTGAAAATATATTCAAATTTCTAAGTATTTTATATATTTTTTATAAAATTTTGATGATTTTTAAGGTAAAATAATTTTATCCTATAGAATTTGGGCAAATCATTTTTAAAATAGCGAATCTCATTTTTGGAAAAACCATGGAAAATTAGCCCAGGAGCGAAATTTAGCCCCTAAAATCATCCCTTCCCTGATCGTCAAATCTGTCGAAGTGGCCCATTGGAGATGTGTTGGTTGAAGGGACTGTGTTCACTTAGAGTGGATCTAGTCCGATGGAAGGGACTCCGAGATAAATCCTAAAGTATTGATCTATGAGGTGGGTGTGAACATAATCTCCACCATAGATTAGTCAAGGACCCAAATTGTCCACGTGACAAATGGGTGAAGCAATTAATGTTAGTCTTCGAGTAGCTAGAGGTTTCAAAGTGATAAATACCATTGATTTCTGATTCTAAGGACCATTGGATCTGTCAGAATGATCCATCAGAAAGGAACCATTGGGATGGGAACTTATGTCTTATGACCTGCTATTCTGATGAGGAAAGGGTTTGAGTCGCTACCAATCGTTGATCTGGTGGCAAGGAGTGACTCTTGCCATTCAATTGGGGAAAGTACAAGTCCCTGGTCATCATAGTGAACCATTGGGGTGATACCATAGGAATTTGATGGTTGAATGAGTAATATTGAGAATAATAAATGTTGTGATAAGAGAATCTCTCGCGTGTATTGTGATGAACAAGAACCAAGAAGAGAAAAACCGAGAACTTGACTTAAGGGAAGGAAGAAAAAATGAGCATCCCACAAATCTAAGATATTTGAGGGGTCGGGTGTATTATAGAGTGGTATCAGAGTAGAGTTCAAACTCTAGGATTGAATGTCTCACTAAGACCAATCGACTGTTTAAAAAAGATTTTCTTTTGCTAGGAATGCCTGATTATAATTTTTGTGTAGTAAACTAATAATGTTTATTATTTCAACATGTAGGACGTACTAAAAATAGATGTAGAGGTGAATGGGGAAGCATATCATGGAAGAAACCACACACCTCAAATATGAGGAATATGATGGTCATATGGCCAAAGAAACCCCTGTTGATTTGATAGTCATTGTCATAATCTTGAAGGCAGACAATGAGAGGCTCATGAGAGCTCAGGCCGAGCAGGAAGAGATGAATGTAGTGCTACTATAGATATTGTCAGATATTTAGAAGAACCCACAACAAGTTCCATCCACTAGTAATGCATAGCTACACCAATCGAAGAATTTGAAAACCCCTTCAGATGTTCAAAAGCATGGATTATCCCATAACAATGTAGGAAGAATTTCTTCCAAGACTAGGCATCAGGATGCAAAGAAAAATATAGCTGGTGGAAGTATTTCCACAGGGACATATAGTGGGAAGACTACTTCTGAGGAGATTTCCAGCAGCGATACTAGATCATGTGTTCCCAGAAAGAGGAAAAAGGGACACTCGTAAAGTTATATGAAAGAGAAATTCAAGAAGTCTAAACCTCCTATATTTGATGGAGAAATCAAGAAGGGAGAAGAATATGAGGCTTGGTTATTGGGGATAAGAAAGTATACGGGTACATAACTACTCGAAAAATACAAAGGTGAATATTTCCATTTTCAATTTAAATGGAGGATCCTCCTTATGGTGGGAGGACCTCAAGGAGGTCAAAGGATTGAAAGAGAGGAAGTTGACCTGGAAGTAGTTTGAGAAATTCTTTAGGAAGGCTTACCTATCATAAAAGTACTTCAATGGAAATATCAAGGAGTTTGATGAATAGAAGTTGGGAGAAATTACCATGGAAACCTATGCTAAGAGATTCTTAGAGATATTTAGGTATGTTCCTTACCTCAAGGATGAAAAATAAAGGATACAACATTTCCTTAGTGGATTTCCATAGTCCTATTAGGACATAAATGAATTTGATGAGCTTAAGACCTTGGAGGATACCAATATAAATGCAAAGTGTTGTTATTATCAATCCAAGCATAAGCAATATCCTTATATGGATTGGAAGAGAAAATATACGAGTGGATTTATTAGGAATGGATTGAAATCATCCCCATATAAGAATCCGAGGAAATATGCTCAGTCCTGTCAACTGAGAAGAAGTGTGCATCAAAAAATCTTTCCCTCTTAGAGTGGAAATAGGCTAGTAGAATAGGAAAGGGAAAGAGTAGAAGAACCAAATAAAGGACCTCTACAATGTTGGGGTTGTGGAGAGGAACATATATTAAGAGATTTCCCACACATGAAGCATGACAAAAAAAGGGCTTATCATGTTTAGGAGTCTACTACAATCAATGATGTGGTTAGAAGTGTGCCCAGAATATATGTTGTTGTTGAAAATCGACAAGAACACCACCAAGATTTTGCAGTGGAGATGGAAGGTATAATTTCCAAGAAACCCATTTATATTTTAATTGACCATGTATCTAACCTTATTTATGTCTCACCTCAATTTTTCGAAGCATGTGCCTTACAAAAAAATAAACATGCAAAGGAATGGTTGGTTCAATTAGCCACAGGAACCAAGAGAAAAGTGGCAGAGGTAATAAAGGATTTCCCATTTGAAATGAATGGACTAGACACTCAAGAATCCTTTAGTATCCTACCCCTAGGATCATATGATGTGATGCTAGGCATAGAATGGTTAGTGGTTCATAAGGAAAAATTGAATTTCTATAACAATGGTTATCAAGAGTCATTGAAGATGAGCCCATTTGAGGCTCTGTATGGTAGGAAATGAAAAGTTCCAATTAGATGGGACAGTCCAGTGGACAAAAGCACACTTGGACCAGAATTGATAAATGAAATGGAGAAAGAAATTATCAAGATAAGGAAGAATGTGAATGCATCCCATGATAGGTAAAAGAGCTATGTAAACAACAATAGAACTCATAAGGAGTTTAAGGTGGGAGATCATCATGTGTATCTCAGGGTGAAACCTAAGTGGAGTTCCCTAAGGATGGGGACTTGCGATAAGTTAACACCTCGATATTGTAGACCTTTTGAAGTCTTGGAAAGAGTATGACCAATAGCCTATATACTTTCCCTGCCACCTACAGTTAGAGCTCACAATGTGTGTTCCATGTATCCTTATTAAATAAATATGTTCATGATTCTAATCATGTTATTGATTGGACTATGATACAAGTGGAACCAGATGGAGAATTCCAACTAGAACCTCAACACATATTGGATAGGAGAGAAACATTTCTCCAGAACTAAGCCATCGTGCAAGTCAAGGTGCAATGGAAGAAATTTGGATCAGATGAGGCTACTTAAAAGTTTGGAAATGGAAGATGCGATGATAATGGAATACCCATTTTTTTTTCTATATAAAATGTAAATATATGGTGTTTTAAACATCAAGGACAATGTTTCTTTAAGGGGGAGGGGAATGTAGCGCCCTATTTCCCCCCAATAACTGTAATTATGCTAAGACTTCATGTAATGTGAATTATGAAGCATGTAGTTATGTTTATGATTAATAAAATACCATATAGTTGGTTGGGGAAGGAAGCCTTGAGTAATGGCCATGATACCACAAGTGCGACTGGTGAGGTGGAATTGAGAGGTTTCAATGAAGAAAATAGGAATATTTATTAGCATCCTAGACTACACTTGCAAAAATTGAATACACCACCTTCCAACTTACCTAGAGTGCATGTGACCACATGACCAGTTATGGAGATTAGGATTGGGTGGTTGAGTAGTTATAATTGTTGGTAGATTTGGTACTTTGAGGGATGAAGGGTCAATTGAAATTCCAGACATAACAATGTACCTAGATTTCCCCTTCAAATTTGGGAGCCTGACTCAAGGGTTGGTTTGAAAACAAGCCACATTAATCTTGAGGATAGGTAGAAGAAGAGACCAAAGGTGGAAAAAAATCACGCAGAGTTAAAGAGAAGAGTTCAAAAGAAAACGAGTAGTAGAGGAGAGAAGGAAGAGAGAGATAACACACAGGGAGACTTTAGAGACCTAATAATATGTTTGGCACGCAGGTTCTAAGAAGAAAAACAAAATAGAAAATTTTCACAGAGGTTCATTGTCAATGAAGTGAGTTGCAAAATCACAAATAGATGGTGCAATGAGTGGAGAGACTCACATGCACAACTCTGAGAAAAAAACAAATTGGGATTTTTTCTTGAGGAAAATAGGAAAATTTCCCAAGAAATTAATGGTTACCCTGGAGGAGAGAAGAACTAGATCTAGACTGGGGCAAAAGTGGGCCGCAACTTGGTACTTACTAGAAAGAAACTTGAACTAGTAAGGGGAGGTCGTTGAGGGACTGTATAAAATATAAGGAAATCCCTTTTACAAAGGAAATCCAATTGGGAAGGATCCTAATAAAATCATGGAGGTCCCGAGCTCAGTGGGAAGAGGAAAAATTATGTTTTTACCAATGGAGGAAGGAGAGTAACCTTCTTGAATCATTTTCTCAATTTGTAAGTTAGTTGAATCAATCATGTGATGGTATCATGGCCTGGAATGAGGGTATCATGTTGTATAAATATCTTGTGTAGCATAGCCTACAATTAGGTGGAAATACATTTCCCCTCAATCAGTTGGTTGGCTTAACCTTTTAGTGAACAAATAAGTGTTTTATCCTACCATGTCTAATGTTTTTTGGGTGATGAAGATAAATTGTTTAATTGTTGTATGATAAATGTGATTAAATGAAATAATGGTTCAATTCATGAGTAAAATGGATTATGTATGATTGTTCTCACTATCAAATATGGAAAATATGAATATTTAAGTGAGTAGTTTTAATGTAGGTTATAACCCTGTGAAACTGCAAGCCCTTGAATGGAAAGATTGCAATATATGACTCTTCATTGGGGGAGTGGTAGAAAAGTTCCCCTGAACTTATGGTGAGGTTCCTATGTAATTATAGGAACCCTTTTTTCCTAGAAATCCCCTGTTTTGAAATGGAAATATTGCATGATACAAAATATTTAACTAGGTTGAAGTGGGAATTCCTTCATCTACCATAGAGTGAAAGGAGGTCTAGTGAAATCCTAGTAGATAATCCCAAAGAATCCTTAGAATGGTTAAGTTTTGAATCAAACTCTTACTCGTAATAAAACACATGTTTTGATCAAGGAGGATCTAAAATCATGTATTCAGGGTAGAGAGAATATCCTAACTCTTGGTTAGAAGGCGAGGCCCTCGAAGTGACCGAGTCTAAGGTTGCAAGGGGATACAATTGGGAAGACTTCAAATCGACGAGATCGTTTGATCTATCGGAGGGAAAGGCGATGAAATATTGAACATTGATGTTGGGTGCAAGGGTGTAGGTCTTGTTAATGGGTCCTAAATCCCTTTAGTTCAACAGCAGGAACCAAACCTGCCACTGAGGCCCAATTAGAATCTGTAGCGTTTAATAGTAGAATGGTTCTCCAGATCTTGCGATCCGGCCAATTAATCGACGGGCTCTACGTTTTCTTGTGAAGGCCTCTCCTTCAATTCAAGAGTGCTTTTTTTGTATTTTCTTTTTGGTGTGACTTATATAAGATGGAAAGTCGATATAAACCAACTAGGAAACAAACAGGAACAAACTCAAACTACTGGAGAAGAGGTTGGGATTGGGATAACCCTTACACCCTAGCATGCAGACAATGATCATATACCACAGGCCTAGTACTAATACATTAACCATGTGAATATTCCAATTACTGACTGAGATATGAATTATCACAAGAAAACATGCATGTGATAAACAACGATAAGAAAAATAATTCGCTCAACTCTAATCATTAATCACATAATAACACAAAGATTCATTTTCATCATTAAAGAAAGAACTATAAAACATTGCATCAGATAACTTATCAATATATTTAATAGCTCTTACTCATTACTACATCCATTCATGAGACAAAATAGGAAATAGTTCTTGTCCACATCCAATCATACACACATTTGATGAAAACATAAACTTGTCTCTGGTCCAGAAGGACTTCTCAATTAAAGGAAGCTCCAAAATAATTCTTAACAAACAAGAAATGAGAGTTTCTTGCAACAACCATCGACCTCTAACTAATTGGTCGATGCTCTTCTTTATAACATAAAATTAACTAAAAATAATGGTTAAAGTGCAGATAAGTAAAACAAAATTCCCCACGTGGAGTTCTCTCCTATCAATTTGTCTAAGAGTCATCTCAATATATCACTTTAAAAGGGTGACTCTTCTCGTACTCCGACCACTTGATGAACAACTCCTCATAGGTATTGACATATGGGAATCTATGTTGTTCCATCGGGGCCGCATAAATCTCTCTGATCTCTACCGCATGTGCTCGATACTTGACCAAACTAGTACTTAACTATTGCAACATAGCTCAAGCTTTGATCGGGTGTTCCATAAACTGTTGCACTTCACCTAGCAGTGTGTTTGTCACGTTTGCTAGTTCTTCAGCCCATGCTGAGTCTTGCTTGATGTGCAATTTGACTATGTCATGCAAGTCGTCGAAGTCATCGAGCATGTCAAACTTGGGGAGTCCAATATCCTTCATTTCCTTATTGATTTTGACCCAGTTTTTCTCACACCTAGCCCATTTCTCTTGGATTTCTCGATGGGCTTCCCGAGCCATTTTTTCCCAGTACTCGATTGATTTCTTTATGCGATCAAGACTACTTTCATTCAACACCCAAATGTCGTGTTCTTCTCTATCTTGTCCCTGTTGGACCGCACCAATGTAGTCCATTCTCTCTATGGCTTGTTGTGCTTTCTCGTACCACCGCTCCATATATTTTCACGTTGCAAGTTCCATGAGGGTGTCCTCCTGGAGCTTATCTATCCTTGCTATGAATAGGATCCGCTCATCTATGAACTTGTTGTACTCCTCCTTGAATTCATTTCTTAGGTACACCGCAGCCTGTGTGTTGTCCTGGTAATACTTCGCTAAGTGGCGCAAATGTTCCAATTCCTTTAAGGTGATGACCAACTCCTTTTCATCTCTTTTAGCTCTGTCCAAGGTGGCATCTGTAATTTCCATCCATGCGTTGATGAGTTCAGACGTCTTAGCATGTTCTATGTTGATTAGATGTTCCTTGGTAGTGATGAGGATCGAACGATCTAAAGTGACCCTCCTCTTCTTGGTGGTTCTCTGGACGATAGCCTTATTCCTTCGATCATAATCTATGGCATGTATGTCAGCTAGTTCATCCATAGGTTCGAGAATCTGTTGATCCCCCCATGTGAGTGCATTTCCCAAACTTCCGTTGGTGTACACTTGTTCAAGGTTGGGTTCTTTAACTTCCTCATGTGCTCTAAAGTTCTAGCTTATGTCTGTCGCTCATCGAGGTTTTGAGTACCGAGTGAAATAGAGGAGTTGGGAATATACTCAATACTTACTTGTTCATCGGTCGTTGGAGCGTCGATTTCCTGTTGTGGGGCTTCCTCCTTTGGTTCGTCCAAACCTGACTTGTCCTTTGGACTGTGTGTTGGGGTCTTCGGAGCATCGTGCATCTTAGTGTCTAGGACACTCTCAGTTGCTTTCTCTTTCTATGGAACCTCTTGAATTTGGGCATCAGGAACATGAGAAGATGTTTTCTTAGGTCCCTTTTCTTCTTCTATATGCACAGGGGTCCTAAGAGATACCTCTGGGATTTCATCATCATCATATATTTTTATCAACTTGTGGAAGGGGTATGATTCACTTGTTTCTACTAATACCCCGACTATCTCCAGTTGAGCTGAAAAACCTGTCAGTGATCCAGCCGGTGGTGTTGTGAATTCAGGGTCATCTAACCTGGCGATTTCATCGACGTCTATTAGTTCGGAGTCACTTGGGTCTATATGGATTTCATCCAAGTTGTTTGCAGGGAGTAATGTCATCCTGATGAGGTCTAGATTATCTCGCATCTGATCCATTATCCATTGGGCCTGTTCATACATGAGTAACCCTCTCTCTCGCACATCCTAAACCTCAGGGAAATTTATTTCTTATATCAGGGCTACCAGGGCAATCTTTGTTGTTTCGGCCACTACCATTTCCTCTCTGGCTCTGAGGGATCCTTGAGCAGATTTTTCTATGAATTCCACCTATTCATCCAGGCTCATGGCTTTAAACTTTTTCATTGTAGGGTCGGCCATCCTTACCACCACTTCCTCCCAGTCTTGGGCATTTTCGGTGAAGACATCATATTCGAATTTGTCATGAGCATAAGTCCAGCAAGACGATACTTGCGATGTGTGCTTCGATACTAAACCCCTCGGGTCATGTTTGCAGAAACGGTCAGTCTGGAATCAGAACTCCAATTGGCTCAGTCCTTCCTACTTGGCTTGAGAGGTTTCTTTTACTAGGTAGAAACCTATATGGAATCCATAGGGTATAAATGCTCGTTTCTTGTCTTTTACCAGGGAAGCATTGTAACCTTGTAGGATAGTCGAGTAGCATATCTCTCCTACCACTAGTCGATCAGGAACATGCACAGGTAAAAGGTGTGGTGCCCCAGTGGCCCCGAAAACCCTGATATAGGTATCGCACTCATCTAGATGCTAGTGACTAACCTTTGATATCATCTTTTTGGCTGTAGCCGATAGTCTTGGACACTCTTTCTTGAAAAGAATAAAATGAATGCGAGTGATGAATTCATCGCATATGAGGGAGTAGGATTTTTTGGACCTATTCTCCCATAAGACGCTGAAATATACATGGACTGGGAGTTTCGAGACGTGCCAACTCAAGTTGATTTCAGAAAAAACATGTATGGCATAGATGACATCCAATAAATAAGAAGCCATATAGAAGGATGGAGTCTCTCCTTCTTTCGGCGTTTGAGCCTGTTGTATGAAAATGCTCAACTTCTTGGAAATGATGGCACCCTAGTTAAAACCTCTTCCAGAAATGGATATAGTATAAGCTATAGGCATCCAAGCCTCTGAAAACCTGAAGCAATCTTTCTCCCCATACAACCGGCGAATGAGGGCCATTAGGTAGATATATGACTCCCTTAAGTTGGTTGTTTGGTACCAGTTGAAGGTCTGATTGGTGTACTTTTTATCCTCTCACCATGATGAATCCAACACCTAGCCAGTGTCATGGTGCTCATAAAAGTTGATGAAGAAATCGATGTTCAGTCCCTCTTCCAGGTCTCTGAGCTTGTAATAATTTTGCACCTCTACTCGAAGGAAAACCCCGACGCACTTGCCATTGTCGTCATTGATTAGGTACGTCTGTGTGTCTGTGTGGTTGATGATCCATTGCAACAGTTCTATGCAGGGGAACAACGGGGTCCTACTCGCTACCATGTACAGGTATGACAGTCTGATATTTGGAAAAACTTCATTGTCGAGCTTTCTCATGTCGGGGTCGTCGTGCGGGGTATATTCTGGGAATTCTTCTCGACTGATATTCTTGAAGAGATATCCCCAGTGAGGGAGTACCGCCTTGCCCCCTATGTTTTCATATGTGTCTCCAAAGACCAGAGGTTGAGCAAAAATCTTCTTGGTGGATGTTCTAATAACTAGTTCCGACCTAAGAGAAAATTCTTATTTTTTGTTGACCCTGGGGACGAGCCTTCTCCCACCTCTGGTTCCTTTAGCTTAGGCTCTCTTGGAGATCGCCTAGTGTTTGGCTTTCTTGGAGGAATTTTTCCTGCAAATCAAAAAATAAAATCCTTTAGGACCTGTGCACTGAGCGATATTGGATATTATCGTATATATGAAGTGAAAACACAAAAAAACCAGACTGGTACATACCTATAATACTTGATAAAATTTGTAGTTTGATACTCACCGGGGGGGGCTCGGAAGATTTTGAACTACTCGTCTCGTTCTTCTGGATGCTCTGAAACTCCTTAGCGCGCTGAATAATCTTGTTTATAATGGCTCAAGAGGATTTAACGGAGAAGAACTTACCAGTCATATCAACCAATTAATTCAGGTGATGAGTGAAATTCAAACAAATCTACTGTCGAATCTATGTAATTTAATTCATCGTGGGTTGATGGTGGAGGCGTGAAAGGTGATGTTTTGTATCAGTAAATTCAAACGGTCCTTTTGATTCATGCATGAATTAGAAACTAATGCAAGATTTGGAATTAATTAGTCCTTTAAATGCTCCGGATTGTAACGTACCTAGTGCTAAAATGTCCCATCGTGTCACTTTCCTAGTGGGTGGATCGGGGATCAAAAAGGTGTTACGAATGTTTTCATTGATGTTATTCTGTGAAAACTTCTAATGCCGATCGATTTATCCGTATGGTGTCGACAAGGAAAAACTGGCTTGGGACACGTGGCAATGGAAACCGGTGACTTAGCTCACAAATATTAGTCGGAGTTGGGACCTTCCTCCAGGGGTGCATCCTTAGACTAAACCTGGTGTTATAACCCTAAATTTCACTACCCCTGCTTACCTGGCATCAGGCCAACTCATTGCCCTTCATTGCCAAAGCCATGCTAAACAAATCTTCTAAAAACTCCTTTTTTAAAAAGAATCCGCTGGCAGGCCCACTACAGCCCGCGGGCCCCGCTAGCAGGCCCACTACAGCCCGCGTGGGCCCCGCTAGCAGGCCCACTACAGCCCGCGGATACCTAACAAAGAAAAAAATCAGGGAAGTTTCCGTCGGGACGAAGAGCTTTTTGTCAGTTAACTAGAACTCCCAGCCATGCATGGCCGAGAGTTCGCCTAAAACCCTAACTCCTTCTAGCCTATAAAAGGAGGGGTAGGGGTACTATTCAAAGGGGAAAAATCATAGCAAAGAAACTCTGCCAAATTGCCAAGCCAGTTTTGTCCCAACCCTTTAGCCTTGCCTCAAGCTTTAGGAGAAACTCAAGAAGCAGCAGTTGGAGGACAAAAAAGAAGAGGAAGAGCCCAGGATCAGGATCGTGGAA
>ML783821.1:674949-696834 GCA_009831015.1 Picea engelmannii | reverse complement strand
AATTTAATACCCATGTTATTGAATATAATAGGTAGTTAATTAATTAATTAATTAATCAAAATTATAACCTTTAATTAATTAATAAATACTTTAATTAATATCATTAGACCAATCGTTGTTTAGTTATTAACATGTTAGGAAAATTTAATTACCTAATAAGTCTTTTACATAATAATCCCTAAGTATATATTCTACTAGGGCTGTTACACCAAATTTGTTGTTACTTCATCAATACCTCTAGCCATGTAAAAAGATTACACCACAAGATTTGTATTTACTCTCTAAAACACTTTGCATAAATAAAATGGTAACCATTTAGTATATAGTACATACAAAAGTATAATTTATAGAAAAAAAAAAATATAAATCTTATGTTGGAAAATATTTCACAATTTTTTAGTTGGCGCCAAGGTATATATTATTTCCCTCCTTGCTCACATTAGCAAGGGGCTTTCATTCATTGTTCTTTAGTTTTATGTTATAAGAACATTGATGCATTTATTTCTTGATTTATTATGTAATATACAAAATAATGTTAGAAAAATAAAGAAAGAAATTACAAAGACAAACAAACTTAAATAGATAATAAGATAATGAGAAACAAAAAATTTCATATTATGATAGAAAAAATGAAAAAAAACAAAACATGAATCATATATGCTTTACATATTAGGTTATATAAAATATATCAAACAATCAATTGATTAATTCTATGCAAGTTAATGTAAATTCTCACAATAACTATATAATTATATGAAAAAATGCATACCATATAAATAAATGTACATATAAATAAATGTACAAAGTTGAATAAACCATCATAATTCCATGGTAATTTTTTTCCATAATATTATAATCCTTATGTATCAACTTAGAGTAATAGTGAGAGAATGGTGGCATAGAGAATGCTCACATACTATATTGCATGAGAATATACCTACAACTTACAAGAAAGCACACAAATACTAAGAAACAAAGAAATAAGCATATCGGTACATGGACAAGTGCAATGTACTATTCTAGGATTCATCCTTATGGTTAGCAAGAAAAAAGTTTGTTTAATATAATCGTATGAAAAAATATACATCTAATCATCATTCAATTTCAACTCATCACAACATTATTCAAATATTATATAGAGGATGGAAAGTGTATGATAAAAAGTAATAATATAATAATAATTTTTTTCTTTTAAAAGAGAAAAATATAATTCATCCAAAGAAAGTGTCAATTATTGAAATTATACTATTTAATTTGTAAGTCGAAATAATATATACTTTATTCTGAAAATGAGATCACATACAATGAAATCCATGAGAATTTATATATTTAAAATTGAAACAAAATCCTAGTTTACAAGTCAAAATAATATATAATCTATTCTGAAAATGAAATCATAAGCAATGAAATCCATGATAATTTCTATGTTTAAAATTCAAACATAATCCATTTCCAATTTCGAGGGAAAGAAAGAAAACCTAGTTAATTTTTGGTTTCCAACTAGACTTGCGCTTACAAGCCACTAAGGAACTCATATTGATATGATTTTCATTGTAGAAACCAATAATCAACCTCCTAATTTAATCAACAAATTTAAGTTATGGAAACCAATGTTGCATATCCATATTCACTATGAACACTTATGATACTTAATGGAATAGATATAGAAATACATTTTTCATTTATCTATTCCTTCAAGAAAACTAAGAGCCTCATAATTACACATTTAGAAAATTCATAGGAACTATATAAAAGTTTTTCTACATATGTTTCAACATAAATCAAGTAGTTGATTATGCCATTTCTTTTACATATAGTAGTGATCATTTAAGCGAAAAAAAATTATCCCCTTTATTAATATAGTGTATTAATAAAATTTTGTATGCTTGCATGATTATGGTGATGCTAGAAAGCCTAGGTACCTAGCGACCAAAGCAATAGGTGAAAGATGGCCATGGCCAATGTAATCTATTTTACTAAAAATCCTTGCAACCTACTCAAGTAGAAAAATCGAAACATATATCTATGTCATTACACAAGTATCCTAAAGAATTAATGCACCCTTATAATATTTCTAGGGATAGTTCAAACTAGGTGGTGAATTAAAAAAAAAACTTAACTACCTAAAAGTTCATAAACTTAGATAGTCACAATACAATCCGTTATAGGCAATTTTGTTAATACCAAGGATAAAAGTAAGTTTTCCTTATATGAAATGGGATCTCTATGATGTCTATAAACAAGATTGGCTATAGTGGAAGTATATATTGGGGAGTGGAGATTAATTAGAGAGTCACATGCCATCTTTTTTTTAACTGTGAATTCTTTCCTAAATAAGAGAAGACTAAGATTGGACTTGTTCCCCCTCTCTCTGAGAAATAATTCTCTAAGAATTGGAGCTATTGGAAATGAATCTAGAGGGATCCAATCTCAATATACAAGGAAAGATATTTGTATGAGAAGATGATACTCAAAAATTCTATTCAAACTATTATTAATAGATAGTAGAATTTCAAAGGTGACAAGCATGAATGGAACAAAAGAGAAAACTATTTGGGATGAATGGTTTCCTTTAAAATGAGGCTTTTTACCTGGTTTATTATACATGTGGAGCTTTGAACTAAATGTAAATAGATTACATAAATTGCAAGAATAAAAAACATTTCCGCCAACCTTATTTGAGGTGTTGGTTCACTAAGGAGGTATGGACTTCAATAAAAATATGCTTACAAGTATGTCACAATAGTACTAGCAGGCAGTCAATCTTTCAGATCCTTGTTGCTACTATGAATCTATCTAAAATCTATGCTAGGTAATTAGGATGGTCACTTCCCCCTTTGTGTAGCACAAGGGATGTGTCAAAATATTTAAAGGCTTTCCCAATGAAAATATGACTAAAATTAATAGATTCTTGATTTTGGATTCTATAGATATTTGAATATTAGTTTTTGTTAGATCTCTTGGACTTGTTATTATTTAATGTATAGGTAGTGTGGAGGATACTTCAATCAATGTAACGATGGCTTAGCAGGTACTACCACTCATTGGTATTTTAGTAATATAACAATCAGTTTCTTTTCCAAAAAGAAGGAAAAAAGTAAATGGAATTTTCCCAATAGAAAGCAGTGCACACACTACTTTAAGCAAATTAGTGATATTACTCATAAACTTAATTTTATGTAGAAGAAATACCCAATTAGATTTTCATGATCGTAATAACTATCTACCACCAATAAATGACACTTGCAAGCCTAGGATGTTGTCTAAATCCCATTCAAAAATAAATTTAAGTAATTTTCATATGCAAAATAGTCTAATTGAATAAGCATTACCTTCTAGTACAATTTATTATTTGAACTATGATTGCATCCGCAAAACCCTAGAAAGACTTATTACATTTGTTAAAGTTAACTGCCAAAAATATTAAAACTATCCTTAATTGAACATATAGTTAGGTTGTTGACAAGATTTCCAAAACAACTTATCTAATACAAGTTGAATACATAATAAGCATATGCAAAAGGGTTGAAAATATTATATGTGATTCACGAAATGCATGATATGGGTACCTCAAAACTTTGGAGTAAAATATTCTACAATGAGTCCAAGGTTAATCCAATATATGATAAATTAATTATGGTGGCATTCCATCATTCTCATGTGCAATATCCTAAATTAGATACTAACTTATGAATCGATTTCATTCCCTTGTTCTAGCAGTGGCACATTATAGCCCCTCTTTTCAATACAAAATTTTACCTAATCCTAGCAAGTTTTTACAATGTGAATTATAACTGGATTGAAATGGCACACTCGAACTAAATTACACCTATTTAATGGGACCAAAATTAGAAATAGTATAATATGAATGTAAAATGTATGTAACATTAAGTTATGTTATGTACAAGTGTGATCCATATTTATGAGCGGAACAAAATGAATAACATATTGAATACCATAACATAGAGATACGAAGAACAACAACAAATATCCAGTAAAAAATAACTTCTATTGAGTAAATAAAATAGGTTGAAACTATAAAACTGTAGATTTGAAACAACTTGCTCGAGTGATGCTATCTATCTCTGAGAAGAGATGTGGCTAATGCATCCATCCATCTGAGAAAAATGATTAAAATGAGGCTCCAGAGGCCATTTTAACATTACTCGTGAATTCCAAAACCCTAGACATCCAAAAACCTTACCCTAGGAGATGCAACGTCGAAAGTTATGTGGGCCCCAATGGGTAAGTTGGTACCTCAACTTCCTGGGGTCGTAACGTTTGCATACGACCTTCGTTTTACACGCATGATAGCCCATTGGAAATATCTTTTCGATAACTATACATTATGCCATCAAACTCTAACTTTGTTTATATTTTTACTATTGAAAGACAAAAAAACATTGTTTAGGGCCCCAAAATGGCCCTGCAAGTACAAAAAGATGGACTGATATGAAAAATTCCAAAATAATCTAGTTGGACTAGGTGGGTGGCCACCAATATCCACCTGGAAGATGTGTAGGGATTCATACATACCCAGAAGTGTAGAACCCACAATTACAAATAAGTACATAAGAACGTGATGAACTAAAAATTGTCAAGAGGATCCAGTTGGAAAAGGTCGGTAGCCACCAATATCCACCTGCATCAGTCCTACCTGCTTAGAAAGAAATGGTATCCATTGTGTTGAGTGTCCCCATAAGTTGAGGAAAATTCTACTAAATTTTTCCCTAGGTGAGCCACTTTCCTTGGTGTAGGAGTTTCCCTACCCTAAAAACCCGATAAAGTTGGATCCTCTACTGGCGATTTGCCTTGACCTTTCTTTCCACTATTTGATCAGTGGATGCATGTTTGATGCATTCAAGGTTGATCTCTATTGGTGTCAATTGTTATGTGATCTCCGAGGTGTCCAATAATGGTGGAAAATATGGGTGAAGGAGGTCCACATTGAACATTGGGTGCAAGACAAGGAAGGGTGGAGTGTTTATCTCAAAATCATTGCTACCCACAACCTTGGTGATAGTGTAAGGCCCATAGAAAAGTGGGCAAAGATTCTGATGGGGACCTGTAAGGTTCTCTTTCTGCAAATGTAACCAGACCTTGTATCCCACCTTAAACTAGTGTGGTACTTGGTTTTTATCATGGCATTGATTGTACTTAGCATTGGCTTTATGAAAAATCTCATGGGCCTATTGGTGGATGTGTTGAATCTGGTCAATGAATCAGGTGGCTTTTTCAGCCTGAGACTTTACATGGGAAGATTATGCCTTTGTGGTTGCAAGAGGTAGTGCAACACCAATGGGACCCAAGGTTTGAAATCTCATCCCCACCCWAAATGGGCTATGGTCAGTGGAGCTATGGAGAGCCTTGTTGTAGCTATGATGAACATAGGGAAGAMTCTCATCCCATCCCATTGACGACCTTTATCTAGCCATCGTTTTGGGGGTGGAAGCAGTGGATTTAGTGATCTTGGTGTCCAACAATGACCAGAGAATCAACCAAAATGTGTTGAGGAACCTATTGTCTCAATCTAAGGTGGTGRTTTATGGTATCCCAAAATGGACCCACACCCATTCGAAGAAGAGCTTTGCAATATATGTCGATTTGATTCTCTTCTTGTAGGCTATGATAATGGCCATCTTTGTAAATTGATCAACCACCACAAATACACAATCATTGTCATGCTTGGTGGAAAAAAGGAAAGACATGTAATCCATCGAGATGGATTCCCATGGCCTCTCAAGAGTAGGAAGAGGGGTGTAAAATCCTTTCTTCTAAATGGTTGGCTTGGAAATGGAAAAGGTAGTGAAATATCTGATATACCTGTTGACGTGTTGTCGAATTTTTAGCTAATAAAAATATTTCTATAGAACAGACACAGTTTTATCCACACCAAAATGTCCTCCCATCCGATTGTAGTGAGCCTCCTAAATCAACTTTGCACGCTGACTTTTGGGAACACAAAGGTGGCTAGAATGGAATAAGAGTCCATCCTAGATGTGAAAATCGGTGACATTCACTCCTGTATGAAAGAGTTGATAGGTGGTGGCTAGGTCTGGGTCACACTAATAAAGTTGGGGCCACTCAAATGCCTCATGCCCACAGGAATGGAGCATTGTGGTGAGTGCAACAACGGGAGGGTGACTAAGGTAGCCAACAACATCATTTGTTCTCCTTGTTTTCTACTTGATGTTGAGATGGAACTATTGTAGGTATGTGGACCAATTTTGATTGTAGTCATTTTGCAACTTCCCCTGTGTTTACATGAACTGTAGAGGCTTGTGATCAGTGTAGATGTTTGTCTCCTTTCCGAGAATGTAATGTTTCCATTGATGACATGCTTTCACAATGCAATACATTTTTTTTCATAGGTGGGGTATTTCCAGACAGTTTCTGAGAGTGTCTCATTATGGTATGCTACTAGATGACTTTGTTGAGTGAGAATTTTGCCTATAGAATAGTTGGAGGCATCATTCTCAATCTCGAACTGCTATTGCATATCGAGTAAGGAGAGTACTGGAGTAGAGCACAAGCAATGCTTTAGATCATCAAATGCTTATTTTTGTGTCTGTCCCCATGAAAAATTTTCCTTTCCACCACCCTTGTTTACTTGGCTGAGGGCCCATGTAATAAGGGAGAATCCCAATATGAACCTTCGGTAGAAGTTGGCAAGTCCCAAGAAGATTTGAAGCTCAGTTGGTGTGGTTGGGTCTGGAAATTCATGAATGACTTTGATCTTAGCTAGATCTACATGTACCCCATGCTCATAAAAAATGTAGCCCAAATATTGGACCTTGTTCATGCCAAATGAGAATTTTTCCAAGTTGGAATTCAGCTTGTCATGTCAAAGAGTTCCCAAAACCTATTGAATATGTTGCATGTGATCCTCCCAAGTTCTGTTGAAGATGAGGATATCATCCAGATATACCACTACAAAAGAGTTGGTGAAGGGTCTCAATACATAATCCATCAATCTCATGAAAGTTGTTGGTGCATTTGTTATGCCAAAGGGCATGACCAGTCATTCAAAGAGACCTTCTTTAGATTTGAAATTTTTCTTCCATACATTAGCTGGTTCGATGGGAACCTAGTGGTATCCATGATTTAGGTCAATATTGTTGAAGAAATTTTCTCCCTTGAATTGGTCAAGAAGGTCATCAATTCGAGGAATTAGGTAATGGTTCCTGACTGTGATTTTGTTTAATATTGTTTAATCAATGCATATCTGCCAAGTCCATTCTCTCTTCTACACCATCACAATTAGGATTCTGCAAGGGGAGGGGCTAGGTCATATGTTCCCCTTTTGAAGTAGCTCTTGGATATGTCTCTTGATTTCATCGTTTTCCATTAGAGAGCGACAATAGACTAGTTAATTAAGCAGCAGTGCACTGGGGGTTAGATCAACTGAATGCTTGACTTGGTAGTATGCCGGTACCCTGGTGGGAGAGGAGAATATGTCTTTATACTTTTCCATGATCCTATCCACTTTCTTCTATTGAAAAGAGAGGCTCTGTGTAGAGGTCACGGATGTGGTGATGACCTTTTTCTTACTACAAGGACGGATCACAAAGAAGACAAACTTCTCGGTTTGTGAAATGACCTTACTGCATTTCTTGTCAGAGATTAAAGTAATAGTGGTGGGTGAGGCTACCTTTGGTATCCTGTACAATTGTCTACCCAAAGTAATAATAACATTGTGGGGTCTAGACTCATACACAACATGTCGCTTCCACAAATATGGTTGGCCTAAAAGAACATCATTGTAATATCCACAAGGATGAACCCTAGTTGTATTTATGGATTGTAACATGTTTTGTAGGCTGGTGATCCAAAAAATTAGACGTTGATAAGATTAAGTTTTTATTAGGCTGGTGAGCCTAGGTGTTAAAGGCAAGGATCTTGTTTTGTACATGTAAATATTGATATTATTAATATAAAAATATCGTTGCATGTAGACTGACCACGAAGAAATAGTATGAGGGACTAAGATCCACTAGGATGGGTGAGGGAGAGGGGGTTGAGAGGCTGGAAAATGGGACTAAGATTAAGAGCTTAAGTCCAAGAATAATTTATTATTATTCTAAACTTTGATATAAGGATATGATTATATCCTAATTTCCTTTGGGAAGAGGGAATGACTTCCAAATGGAAAGGAACATTCTTCATGAGAGACAGGTGTTATCTCAGGCACATCAGTTTTAAGTGGGAATTCTTATTTTTTAGGGGGTACACACAGTTGGCTCTCACCATTCTCACCATTATCTAACCACTCGACCACCTTTATCCTGACAAGGTCACTCACGCATCAAGAAATCATGCAGCTAGCCATTTGCACCATTATTCACCATTATTGGACTCGTAGCCATCGTGAACCTTTGTAACTTGAGCGCACTGGCATTTTGTTGAGTTGTACTCTACCTTACCCAATTTTTGTTGTTACCTATGCCCTTGCCCATTTGTCTTAGGATATGGATAGAAGAAACAGGTTGTCAGGCATGTGGTTTGCAAAGGCGGGTTGTCAGGCCCATAGATTGAAGAGGTAGGTTGTCAATCCTATGCGAAACTCTCTCCAGGTGAGAGAGTGTGTTGGGAAAGTGAATTCTCTTGGAGGGACTCCAATAATAGCTACATAACTCTGAGATTTTATGTTCAGCCTGTTGTTGAAGCCCCTGAAGGGAGGTAGAGAAACTGATGAACTATGTGACAGTGAAGGTGTATACTCCTGGGGTGGGATAGGCATGTGGGGAATGAGATTTTGTGAGCAGTGGGCATAAGTATATCCTGAGAGAATCCATCCTATTGAGTTGTGCGACATTCCTGTTAGCCTTTCCAAGCATAGGAATCCCTTTTTTGGTGGAGTTTAGTCCCAGCTCGAGGGTGACCCACTGTTGAGAGTGATGAGCAGTATGGTCTAAGGCTAGGAGGTCCGTAGAAGGTTTCCACGCAATTGGTGGTATTCAAAATCCAAATATAAGTATCAATTATGTGTTTAATGATGTATGTTGTGCATGTTTGTCATTATTACAATGTTATCATGTGATTTCATTGCATGTATGATTTACACTCAATTTAGCATGAGTTAGTATGGTAGTAGTGTATTTTTTTTTTTTTATTCCATTACAAATGCATGTAATATATACATACTCTGGGATGATCAATTAAAATGCTATTAGATCTAAGGGAGATGTTGAAGAAGTGATTTTGTACGGCCTGTTGGTGGCAAGAGATGTCACAAATTGGTATCAGATCCATGGTTTCAACACTGAGCCTAGATGGGCCATGTTAGTGGAACTTGAAGCAAAATTTTCAAAAAGAAATTGTTATCGAAATGGAAAAAATTGAAGTTCAGAGCACAACTTTTGACACTGATCCTGCACTAGGTCATATAAGTGGTTATGAAATCAAAAGATCAAAGTAAATTGTTTTTGAGAGGGTCAAAATTTGAATTCAAATCATTCCAGAGTGCCAAGAGAACACCCTGGCCATGTTTGGAATCTTAGGAGGTATAATGGTTCAAGAAAGATAACAGATAGAAGAGACTTCAGTAACTGGGGCTTTGGAACCGCAAGGTTTGAAGTTGGGCCATCCGATCGAGCAAAGATTAAGTCACAAACGTTAGATCTCATTGAGGGTAGATCGATGGTGGGGAGAAATTGCAGAGATCAGTAAGGAAATTAAAGCGAGAGTAAGTTGAGACTCTACAATCCCTTAGGATCATTGATCTTGCTAGATCAACAGATCAACGGTGGATATTGATTCCACTACGGGTGACCATCTTCACATTGTGGAGATCGGGAAGGAAATTAAAGCATGAACAAGTTGATTTCCTGAAATCACTCATGGCCTTTGATCTTCACAGTTCTTTAAATCATGACTAGCGATCTTGCAAAGTGAGATAAGTGCCTAAATGTTAACCTAAGGTCATAGCTCTCGATCATGTGTAGAGAAGACAGAGGGAACTTCGTGTATTTCTTGTCCTTCCATCCAAGCAAGGAACATGTGCCGAGAAGTTAGCTTGTTTAGGAATATGACATTTGAGAGAAATTGAGTGTGTTTATGTGCCAACTCCCGATGTCACGAAGTCCCGAAGTTCAGAGTTAATCCAGACCATTCATCGCAAGAGATGTGTGTCAAAGGATCAACTTGTTTGGGAGTTCGATGTTTGGTAGAAACTGGGTGTGCGAAGATGAAATATCCCAAATACCGAAGTCCCAGAGTGACATGGCATGATGACATCACTAGGGATGACGTGGAAACATGGAATGTGTGCCATGTGTTAGCGAGTTAAGAACCTTGGTAAGATGGAAATTTTGTTATAATGTGACATATTTCAACCACCTAATTGGACCATGTGTCAACTTCGTGTGTCCTGCCGAGTGGTGCTCCTGGTGGTGGCACAAGGTAGTTAAGCATGAAGAAGAAGTTAGTTGGATCGGTCCTGCATTAAATTTGGTAATGATCTATCAAGATTGAGGGTTGGGAGGCATTGCGGGGATAGAAGTTATGAAGAAGATAGTTTTACAAGGCGGTCCCGCAATCCAAACCATGATTTTCCAGAAGGGGTATGTGTCAGCATGGGGACAATTGCAAAACGATTGACGATTTACTCCAAAACTACCAACCGATGTCCCCGCAATTTGAAAATTACTAAATTTGATGTGATGTTTTTGACATTTATTAGTTCGAGCATGAAAACCGTGGGCCCCAATGGACGCATGGTGAAAGATCATGAATTATGGATACTTGACACTCTCGAATAAGTGGTGCATGAAGGAACATGGACCCTAGACCCACCTTTCTTTATGCATTCTACAATTCATTGTTCAGTGATGTTGGGATGCACAGAAAAAAGAAAACCTCTGAAGCCCGGAGCATGAAGTTTCAGAGCTTCGGATATGCACCTAAATCATAAGCGTTGGGTCACAGCCATGGTCACATGCAAACCAAGGTCTAAATAAAAAGGGCTAGTGCCCAAAAATTGTGGTAGAATAGAACTAGGATTAGATATTGAAGCTGAGGGGTTCTTGATCGACCAAGACTTGCAGAAAATGGAATTTGATATTGTTTTGTTGAATCAGATTGGTTTATTCTGAAAAAATATTAAATTCTAATAGCTTGACAAAACTCGTTTGACTGCACAATTTGTAGAGTTAACAATTTTTAGAACCGAACAAAATTTTCCCATAGCACAGAGAAATGGGGAAGGAATAGGGTGCTTAAGCCTTACAGTTCAGAAAATGAAGTTAGAGGAATGGATGTCCATATAGGAGTTGAAGGATGGAACTCCAATGGGCATGAAGAAGAGATAGATAAGGAAGGAAACATGATGAAAATCATTGAAAAGTTGTAGAAATATGTCTAGACTCATCGAGAATATAACAGAAAGCTCATGAAATCTAGGGAACAACATGGAGAATTCAACATAAAGTTGATGTAGATCCTAGAAAGAATAGAAAAGAAATTGGATAAGGAGAGTGACTCCAGTAAATCAGGAAGTCATAGGTCCCCTGATGAGAAGAGAAACTGAAGGAGTGTTGGCAGAAACCATCATCACTCCCAAGGGAACTCCAAGAGGAGGGAACAAAGTATTTCAAGTCCATCTCCTACCAGAAAGCATAGGATATCTAGAGTGGATGAGCTGAAGGGTGAAATGAACAAGGTTAAACCTCCTACGTTTGATGGAGAGCACTAGAAGGAGGAAGATGTTGAGACATGGATTCTTGGCATGAGGACATATTTCCAACTGCAGAATTAATCCTCTCATGCAGAAGGAAGAATTGCAATGTATCAACTAAAGGGAAAAGCATCCATGTTGTGGGACCAACTTGTTAAAGTACAACATATCAAAGAGAATAATTTTACCTAGAGGAAATTCAGGAAACACTTTGAAAATAAATACTTAACTAAGAGATACTATGACATAAAGATGAAATATTTATTTGAACTCAAATTGGGCAACATGACTATAGATGAATATGAAATAAGATTCCTAGAGTTGTTCAAGTATGTCCCTTTCATCAAAGATGAGACTATTAGAATCCAAAGATATTTGAGTGGACTTCCAACTTTCCTTAGTGAAAAGATCCAATACGATGATCCTAAAACAATGGAAGAAACCATAAGGAGAGGGAAATTCTTTTATGATCAGTATAAAGGAAATCCTACTTTCCAAAGAGCCTAGGAAGACAAGAAGAAGTTTAAGAGGGAACAACAGAAGAAAGGGAACAAGCCACCCTTTTTCAGGAATAATCCTCAAGGACAACCAGTGTTTAGAGAGTGCAAGATGGATGAAGTAGGGACAAAGGCCAAGAAAAACACCTATGCAATGTTGGGGTTTTAAAGGGGACCATAAACATAGATATTTCCCTCACAAAAGTGACAAAGTGAGAGTTTTCCACAATGTTTAGCAAGCAAAAATAGTGGAGGACATGGGCAGTAGAATACCAAGGATCTATGCATTCCTAGACAATAAGCAAGTTGAGTTTCAATCACACATGATTGAAGTTTAAGGTATGATCAATAACCATGCCTTTACTATTTTAATTGATTCAGGGACTAGTCATAGTTATATAGATACCAAGGTAGTTTAAAGGTTTCAATTGCCAAGAAGAAAGCATGTGAAATCTTGGCTGGTCCAGCTGGCTACATGATCCAAGAGAAAGGTTTTTGAGTTGGTTAAATCATGTCAAGTGGGCATGAATGGAATGTGTACCAAGGAAGATTTGAGCATATTTCCTTTGGGATCATATGACTGCCTTATTGGTATGGATTTATTGGACCAACACCATGCCATACTATGTTGTCGTAAAAAGGCATTTACTTTCCTGGATGAGGAAGGAAATCAGAAAACAATCCAAGGAATTCCCAGGGAAGTTACTCTCTGGGAAATTTCAACAATGCAGCTGAAGAAGTGCTACAGGGAAGGCTGTCAAATATTTGCATCACATATGGAGGAAGAATCTAAGGATAGGATGCCAAATTTGGAAGATCATGTAGTCCTAGAAGACTTTGAAGATGTGTTCAAGGAGGTACCAGGAATACATCCAAAGAAAGATATTGATTTCTCTATTAATTTGATGCTTGCAACAACTCCAGTGTCAAAGACTCCTTACAAAATGAGTACACCTAAATTGAAGGAGTTGTAAATGTAGCTTGAAGAAATTATGAAGAAGGGGTATATACGCCCAAGTGTGTCACCTTGGGGTGCCCTAGTCTTGTTCATGAAAAAGAAAAATGGGACATTAAGATTGTGCATCGACTTCAAACAATTGAATAAAGTAACTATAAATAACAAGTATCCTCTACTAAGGATTGATGATCTCTTTGATCAATTGAAGGATGCAAAGATATTTTAAAATATAGATCTCAGGTGAGGATACCATCAAGTAAGGATCAAAGAGGAAGACATCAGGAAGAATTCTTTTAGGACAAGGTATGGTCATTATGAGTTCATAGTGGTGCCATTTGGGTTATTAAATACACCAGTTGTTTTCATGTGCTTAATGAATGGTGTTTTCAGGGAATATTTAGAAAACTTTGTCATTGTTTTTCTGGATGACATCCTTGTATATTCCAAGTCAGAAGAAGAGAACAAGCATCATTTGAATATGGTTTTGCAATTTCTAAGAGAAAATCAGTTGTATGTCAAATTGGGCAAGTGCTCATTTTATCAAAACAAAATTCACTATTTGGGACATATCATATCTGAAGAAGGGATAGCAGTGGACCCTGAAAACATTGAGGTCATTAAAGGGTGGAAAACATCTAAGAATGTGACGGAAGTCAGATCCTTCATGGTTCTATATGGTTACTATAGAAGGTTCATTGTAGGGTTTTCGAGAATATCTCACCCCATCACTTCCTTGCAAAGGAAGGGGAAGAAATTTAAATGGACAAAAGAATGTGAAAAGAGTTTCCAACAATTGAAGCAATTGTTAACTAGTGCTCCAATTCTGTATATCACAAACCTAATTGTAGTCTTCATTGTATATGTAGATGCTTGTAAATAAGGACTAGGTGGAGTCCTCGATCAAAATTGGTCCGTTGTATGTTATGAATCAAGCAAGTTAAAAGAACATGAAAGAATCTATGCCACTCATTATTTGGAATTGGAAACGATAGTGCATGCTTTGAAGAAGTGGAGGAACTACCTCATGGAAAAGAGGTTTGAGCTAAGGCCAGACCATAACGGCCTGAAATATTTGTTTGATCAACCTACCTTGAATGCTAGGCAAAGTACATGGTTGGAATTCATTTGTGATTATGACTTTGATATCAAGCACATCAAAGGAAAGGAGAACAAAGTGGCTGACACACTCAACAAAACAGTGCATGAACTACATGCTACAACCATTAGCATGTATCAGACAGATCTTAAAGGAAACATTTCTGAAGTTGCAAATTCATATTTGCAGTACAGAGAATTGGTAACAAAATTGTAGTAAGGTAAAATGCAACATAATATTGAGGATTATGAATTGGGAATTGATGGAATCCTTCAGTACAAAAATGTATTCTATGTACCCAATTCTCCAAAATTGAGGAGTGCAATATTAAAAGAGATGCATAATGTGCCTTATGGAGGACACCCAAGATATCATAAAATAGTTTCAGTAGTCAAGAGCCAATATTGTTGGCCCGAAATGAAGAGGGATATTGATGGATACATAGCTACATGCTTGGAATGTCAAACGGTGAAGGCTGATCATAGACACCCAACTAGTTTGCTACAACCATTACCCATTCCTAAGTGGAAATGGGAAGTGGTGACAATGGATTTCATCACAGGATTTCCCAGAACAAGCAAGAAACATGATGCAATCATGGTAGTGGTGGACAAGGTTACTAAAGTTGCCCATTTCATTCCATTTAAGACTACTCACAAAGAAAATAATGTTGTTGATATCTATATGAGGGAAGTASCATGATTGCATGGCATACCCAAGACAATTGTATCTAACAAAGACCCAAATTTTACATCAAAATTCTGGAAGGGGTTATTCAAAGGGTTAGAAACAAATATGAACTTCAACATTGCTTATGATCTTGTGTTTGATGGGTAGACARAGAGTGTGAACCAAGTGATAGAAKATATGTTAATAATGTATGTGATGGACAAACCATATAAATGGGAAKATTATCTACACTTGGTAGAATTTTCCTASAATAATGGGTATCAAGCATCACTCAATATGAGTTCATTTGAAGCACTTTATGGAAGAATGTGAAACACCCCAGTAAGATGGGACATCCTAGCTGATAGGGAAGTGGTTGGGCCAGAGTTGCTCAAGGAAATGGAAGAACAAATCTTGAAGATTAAGTAGAATTTGAAATATGCCCAAGACATGAACAAACGTTATGCTGATAAGAACAAAACTCATAGGGATTCTAAGGTGGATGATCATGTTTTCTTGAAAGTAAAAGCCAACAGAAGTTCCCTGAAGCTGGGAAACTGTTCCAAGTTGGAAACCACATATTGTGGACCATTTGAAATCCTAGAAAGGATTGGACCTGTTTCTTACATGCTTTCATTTCCTGCATCCATGATTGTTCATAATGTATTTCATGTTTCATTGCTCAAGAAGTATATACCTAATCCTAATAATGTGATCGATTGGAATGTGATTCATGTGGAGAAAGAAGGCACCTTGCAAGTGAATCCAGTGCAGATGTTGGACTGGAAGAGTAAGAAACTCTGAAATTGAGCCATAGGGATTGTAATGGTCTAGTGGACCTGGTATAGTCTCGAGGATGTGACATGGGAGCATGAGGATGTTATGTGAGAAGAATACCCGTATCTTTTTTAATATTTTGAAAATCGTGTTGATGTTGTGTAAATAAGTTGCACTGAGTACAGTGAAACAATAACGGGAGGGGATTGTAATATCCCCAAGGATGAGACCCATTTGTATTTATGAATTATAACATGTTTTGTAGGCTAGTGAACCAAGCAATTATACGCTGATAGGATTAAGTGTTTATTAGGCCAATGAGCCTAGGTGTTAAATGCTAGGAGCCTATTTTGTACATGTAAATATTAATATTATTAATATAAAAACATCATTGTGTGTAGACCGACCACAAAGAAAGACTATGGGGGACTAAGCTCCACTAGGTTGGGTAAGGGAGAGGGGCATGAGAGGCTGGAAAATGGGACTAAGCTTAATATCTTAAGTCCAAGAATAATTTATTATTATTCTAAATGTTGATAGAAGGATATGATTATATCCTAAGTTCCTTTGGGAAGAGGGAATGAATTCCAAATGGAAAGGAGCGTGCTTCATGAGTGACAAGTGTCAGCTCAGGCACATGCAGTTTTAAGTGGGAATTATTGTTGTTTGGGGGGGACACACAATTGGCTCTCATCATTCTCGTCATTCTCTGACCAATCGATCACCTTTATCTGGACAAGTTCACTCACGCACCGAGAAAGCACATAGCCATCCATTTCCACCATTGTTGAACCCATGGCCATCATGAACCTCTATAACTTCTGTGCATTGGTATTTTGTTGAGTTGTAATCTTCCTTACCCAAGTTCTATTGTTACCTCTGCCTTTGCCCATTTGTCTTAGGAGTCAGCTAGAAGAAATAGGTTGTGAGGGCTGCGGTTTGAAAAGGTGGGTTCTCATGCCCGTAGATTGAAGATGGAGGTTTTTAGGCCTATGAGAAACTCTCTCAAGGTGAGAGAGTGTGTTGAGGAAGTGAATTCTCTTAGAGGGAGTCTGTGTTATAACCCTAATTTGCACCATACATGCTTACCTGGCATCAATCCATCTCAGATTCCTTCTTTTCCAAAACACTACTGAACAACTCTTCTAAAAACTCTAGTTTTAAAATTCCACACTAGCTAACCCACTACAACCCGCGTGGATCTACAATGTCCATGCTAGTTGGCCCATTACAGCCCGCGTGGACCTTCAAAAGCACGAAAAAAGGAAAGTTGTTGACAGAACACACAACTTTGGGTGAGTTAACTGAATATTCCAACCATGCATGGTTGAGGGTTCACCCAAATACCTAGCTTCTTCTAGCCTATAAAAGAAGGGTTAGGGGTCCTATTTGGAGGAGGAGAATAAGAGTAAAGAAAATCTACCCAATTGCACATTCCCATTGTCCCAACCCTTTAGCCATCCTTGTGCAAAGATAGATACAAAGAAAAGAAGTTGGAGGACATTTGAAGAGGAGCCTAGGATCAGGTTCACGGAGCAGTGGTCGATCTCGACATTGTAAGTTGATTCATTAAAGTTAATAATAAAGAAATGATTTTCCCATCCCACTATATGAGTTATTCATAGTTTAGTGAATATATGTTTGAATATATAACCCATTAATCTGTAGAACAAATGCATGTAGAGTTTTTTGCTTGTTTTGTACGCAGTTCAGTCTTGGGAGGATAGCTGCTAGCAAGCGATCAAGCGTGAAGAAGGATCGACATCGAAAATCCGGAACAAGGTATGTTCGTTTAACCATGTATTTTCTTAAAGGAAATGGAGATTAGGTCTAGGATGACGGTAGAAAGTAGGATTCCTTCGGTCTTATCTGCATGCATAATATAACCCTAAGTGCTAGTCCATAGGGGGATTCCCACCACAAAATAATTGGCGACCATACTGGGGAAGTCTTTAGGGTTCCTAGGAATAATTTTGGGTGTTTTTAAAAGACTGGTTTTCTTTCCTGTTTTTTGAAGTTTCTGCAAAGTTTGAGCTAACAAAGATTCTGGTCTTTCATATCAGCTATCTCTGTTTCTTTGCTTGACTGTGTTTTTTCGAGACCCATAGAGGTACACGTGACCTGCATAAGGTCTGCACGCATGTACTCGCACCCTACTTTATTACAACCCACGTGTAAATGCTAGTTGAAGAAGTAACAGTAGCGTGTATGATTCCAGAAAATTTTTGAGGTAGTCATCCTCTTCCCTGTTAGAATCAGTCATTCTCAGGGGTTTTCTAAAAATCTTTCTAGTCTTGTTTGTTTGCATTCTATGACTTAGGGTTCATCTCAGATTGGTTTGTTTTACGAATTTTTTCCTTACATTGTTTTCTTTTTTCTGTTAAAGAAAGTGTCTAAGCCTTCAAGAGATCCTGGTTCTTAGTATCAGTGGTCTCTTCCTGGTTTGGATTTTCTTTTTTTATATGTTTTAGAGTTTTAGAGATACACGTGGCCTGTATAAGGCTAGCACACATGTACACGCCCTCTGGCTCTACACAGCTCGCATGCATATGCTTGTTGCTGAATTGTTAGTAGTGTGCTTGTGAACGATAGTTTTTGTTGAGGGTGAGGCAGTCATCTTTTCCCTAGACAAGAGTTGTACCTCTTAGGTTTTTGAATCTCTGTCCTAGCATTCGGTAGCTTAGGTTTGATCTCATCCATAGATTTCTTTTTTCATTTAAAAGTTTTTTATTAAAATTTTCTTTAGGGTTTTTAGACAAGTGTGAGAGTCATTTTTTAAATTTCTAGTGTATGATTTATTGGAGTGATTCTTTGCGATCTGCGATTAGGCCAGAAATTTTTCTTGGTTTTTTGCTTGTTGATATTTTTCCTTTTTCCTTTTTAAGCATTCAAATAAAAAAAAAAAATTCATTTCTTTGTTTGGTTGAAAAGCATTGTTTTGCATTAGTAACCAGGGAAAAGTCTTTTCTTTCTTAATTTCTTGATAGTTTACTTAGATCATAAGTAGCTCATAGTCGAGTGAAATGCTTCTTTAAGTTTGTTGTTCAAAAGATCTTAGAAAATTCTTTTAAAAAAATATATTTTGAAAAGTTGTTGAAAATTTGCGTTAAGTGAAGATTTGTGTTTCCAACTTTCTATTCATTTTTACTTTCGTCTTTCAAACATCATTAGTTTCACTTTCATACCCTTTGACATAAGACAAGCCATAAAATTAACACTAAATCTAAAATTTATTAGACTTTTATGTTTGTAGGGTTAACCAACTAGCTCAGGATTAGGGCCTTGGATTAGGTTGGAGAGGAAACTCTTCAAGGCAATTAAAATCAAACATTGGAGTCTGATTTAGGGAGTCTCCAAGCCTAGTATCATGAAAGTTATCCAGGAACCCCCTCTACCATAGGGAAAGCTAGACCAATCGTAGTGGAGAACACATATAGAGGGCTTGTTTTGGGATTCTGTCGATTGCATTTGCCATGGGGCTTTGTGGGTCTCGAATCCATTCGAGGTATTCAGTTGTCTTCCAAACCATTTTCTTTTGACACCCTTGACAGGTTTCGGGCTCGATACCCTGCTCATTGTGGTCTAACCGACTTTCGACTCTACCCGCCTGGTGACTGTTCACGCACTGGCAACCTAGTTTCCTATTTTTTCTAGGGACATACACAGGTGACTGTGGGGGTATACCGCAGTACCTAGGATATAGATCGGGCCATGATTTGCAGAGTATACCCAGAGGGTGCTTCCATTTTCTAGTTGCACTTGCACTGGTAAGTTTCTCTAGTGTTGGTTTTTGTCACTATTCTTCCAATTAATTTAGTGTTTGCATGTCTTATCTTATAGGGAATTTTTTAGTGCGTGATTGTTTTTGAACGGTTAGACTACCCTAGTGTGTCTTTGATATTCTCACAAAGTGGAGGATCATGAGCTCCACTAGTCATGAAGGCTTCTTGGATTGCCACCGGTTACACTGGAGCCACCCCCGCCACCACTAAGGCGAAAAATAGACCAAAAAGGGTCTTTTGAAGTGACCAGGTCACAAGAAATTGTGCCCGATCAACATCCAAAGGAATCGACCATTTTAGACCTTGGAGAAAAATATTTTGGTCTGGTTGAAACCTCCAACACTGATTTTTCGACACCCACCATCGTGCCGATTCATCCTTACGAGTGCCAGATAGTGTCGCATGCAGCAATGGAAAAAAATGTTGTTACTCCCTTTACGAATTCTTCAATTCCCACTACGATTGTCACCATAGGAGAGTTTCCACCTCCTAACCCACCATCACCGATCTGAGCCACCATGGTCTCGACCACCTCTACATCACATAGTGGTCTGATCCTGTCTTTGGCGGTGGCCACAACCCCTTTCACACCAAGTGCAATAGGCCCTCCATTCTCATACAGGATGCCTAGTTCAGGTACAAGTCCTGTGCTTTCCTAATCCACTTCATAGAATTCAAGTTTGGGGGTAGGGAGCTCTAATGCTCCTCTGCAAGGACACATGCGGGGCACTCCTGCTTCTTTTAACACTTTCCCTTATTGGGGAGGTCATATACCTCCTTCATCCTCTTCACTCGATGGCACACATCAATAATCCATTGGGCCACCTGGACACCATAGTTTATTTGGAGTGGGGAGTCAAGGACCACCTTCACATAATATGCCGATAGATTCAACATTTTTTTCTTTGTTCGGTGTGTTTGGTAACAACGCCTTCTCGTCAGCTACTTTCCCAAATGGAGGCAACCCTGATTTCAGACAACTTATTCCTATGCAGGGTACTATTCCTGCACAGGGGGCACACCCAGGAACTTCTTCTGCATCAGGGCCTTTGAATTCTTGGCAAGGATAAGTTCCCTCATCAAGAATGTTGATTTGGGGCAATTCTTTTCACAATCAATGGAACCCCAGACAAAGCACTATGCCTGTCCCCACGGGACCAACATGGGGAAACCCTTCCCAAATTCCTTCGAATGTAATGCATGCCCAACCATCTATGTCCTATTTTGGAAATCATTCGATGATGTCTCCTCACATGCAAAATCCATATGCTAGCCATGGCCATGGTTTTTACCAGAACCCAGGCAAGCAGCCAAAATTTTCCTGGCAACCCGGTGTCAGTCAAACTCCAAGCCCCTTTTTCCCAGGTTATCACCAACAACCCAAACTATCCTTCCTGGAAACCTTGCATTTTCCAGACTTGACAAGGTTGTTGAATGACCCTATCCGTCACGATCCACGTTGTCCTTCTATACTGACAAAGTTGCCTTCATACATCCCAAAGTTCGAGGTCAAGACTAACGAAGATCTAGGAGATCATGTGACTACCTTCCACCTTTGGTGCTCATCTAACTCGCTGAAAGACGACTCCATATAGTTGCAATTGTTTCAACGTACTCTCATTGTGAGTGCCACAAAATGGTACATTCAGCTCGATTACTGAAGGTACTCTTCCTTTGGAGAGATGGTGATGGATTTCTTAAACCATTTCCAGTTACCTATGAGATACAATGCTGGCACCGAATTGCTGGCCAATTTATCACAAACAAAAGTGGACCATATCTCTGATCACATCCAAGAATGGAAACACTGAAAGAGTTTAATTAAGGTATCAATCCCACCAGCATTCTTTCTCGAGTGGTTCCTTAAGTCTTTGGTCCCACAGTTATCCAAAGACGTCGTGATGTCGAGAGTATTTTCTGAAGAAGACACCATCATGAGAGATAAACAACTTGAGATAATCTATTCTCAGTCTAGTTTATTATACGAAATCTTCGCAGACGCGCCACGCACAATACTTGATAAAACTAGACAGAGAGCTAGACCACATGCTGATGGTATTGTTGGTTCAGCACAAACAAATCCCCCTGAGCAATTGACGAAGCAGTTGCAATAGTTGTCTATACAAGACATAGTAGCCAATCAAACTACAACTTTGGCTGCTCCACCTACCAAAATGTCAGATGTACACATAGTGCAATCAGCTAATCCAAAGGCCACCCAACAGCCTGAAGGAAAGAAAAACCAACGAAAGAAGGGTAAGGGGGATAAAAAACCTACTGATAATGCTGGTGAGGAAAACACTGAGAAATGAAAGGTGAGGTATCCATGTAACTTGTGCATAGAAGACCACCCAACCCATCTATGTCCTCGGCTTGTAGAAGCCCAAAAGTTTATGATGTAGCAACAACCCGTTGTGTTAACCAATCCATTT
>ML783821.1:636460-670524 GCA_009831015.1 Picea engelmannii | reverse complement strand
CTCGGGGTTGACCCACTGCTGAGAGTGATGAGCAGTGTCCTTTAAGGTTGGGAGGTTCATGGAAGGTCTGCATGCAGTAGGTGGTCTTCACAATCCAAAGATAACTACTAATTATGTGTTTAATGATGTCTGTTGTGCATGTATGTGATTCTTACAATGTTATCATGTGATTTCGTTGCATGTATGATTTATGGTCAATTTCACATGAGTTAGTATGGTAGTAGTATATTTTATTTCCTTTTATTTCATTAGAAATGCATGTAATATATACGTACTATGGGATGAACAATTAACCTACTATCATAGCCAAGGGAGATGTTTAAGAAGTGGTGTTTCCTGGCCTGTTGGTGGCTAGGGATGTCACAATCACAAACTTCAAGGGAAGCAATATCATACAATACCTTGTCTTTGAAGGGCTCAATATTATAGGGCATATGACATTGTTGGATGAAACGGAAATCTCATTGTTGGAGAAGCCATCCGATGGTGTAGGGTTGTGGGTGCAATGTTATCAGCAGGTCCAAACGCTTGACGACATATGGTAAATCAGGTTAGTTTGACTACCGCTATCGATAATGAAATGCAGCAGAGTCCCCTTTACCCACATTTGTGAGTGAACAATGCATTCCCCTTCCTCTGATTCTTTTGGTTCACCTAGCTGAACTTTGGTGGTAGTGACAGTGGCACTGGGTTTGACACCAATGATCTACTTCCAACTTTCCAGATTTGATTTGGATTCAGAATCTGCCTCTGACTCGAAAGCTTCCATCTTAGACACTAGTGAATTCTTTGAGCGACATTCTTCGATGTTGTGTCAAGGGATTTTATGGTACTCACAACACTTTCATGTGTCCTTCTTCAACTTCTCATTACCCTTTTTGGGTTGTAGCTTGGATTGGTTATCCTAAGAGCGATCATATTTTCTCTATCCCTTGTTTGGTGGGTTGGAGCCTCCTTTTCCCTACTTTGGCTGTGAGGAATTTGCAAATCCAAAATCTCACCTCTTCTTCTTAAATTTATGCTCAATCTTGAAAGCATATCAATAAGCTGCACCTAATGATGTGATGTCCATAAACTTTTTTTTTTTTCATGTATCTATGTAAAAATTCGTGGTATTTGAGCACCAGATGTCGTTCAAAGTATTTGATACCCAATTTGGGGTGTAGAGTATGGAAAATATTGGTGAAATCTGGCATTGTTTGGTCCCTTTCTTGACGCATCATGGTCCATCTTGTGTGCTGGTCCTCGTAGCTTCCAATAGGGTAGTATTGTTCTTTAATGGCATCCTTGAAGAAATCCCAGGAGGGGGTGACCACAAATATTGCATATTCCTATGTCTCCCTTTACTCAGAGTATGTATCCCATGAGTCCTTAACAAGGGGGATGGCCTTGAGGAGTGAAAAAGTAATCTTTTTCCTATCAGAAAAATTTTGGACCGAAAAATACTCTTCGAGAAGATTCAACCATTTATCTACAACATCTTCATCTATCAGTACTTAAAATAATGGAATCTCAAAATTTACTTGTACCTTAAATGGGGTTTCGTGGCCACTTGATGAAGATGTGTCTCACATCGTCAATCATCGAAGGATCTATGCAAAGTTGTCCATCATCTCATTCCTTTGTCATGAAAGAGATTCCTTGAGAAATATTTTAAAAGGATCTCCTACTCCATAATCTTTCTTATCATCTCCCATGAGTTTTGGTTGGGTTTGTTACGACCGATATTTCAAAGGCTTGACTGGTTCGAGTCCTATTGTATTGTACCTAGATCTTGTTGGGGACATGCACAAAGAAAAATAAATGAAGAGCAGAATCCTTTGATACCACTAATCCAGATTTATGAGCAGAAAAAAATGAATAACATATTGAATACCATAACACAAAGAAATAAAGAACAACAACATATATCTAGTGAACAATAACTTCTATTGAATAAATAAAATAGGCTGAAACTGTAAAACTGTAGAACTAAAACAACTTACTCGAATGGTGGTAGTTATCTCTAAGAAGAGATGTGGCTGCTATGTGCATCCATATGAGAAAATCATTAAAATGAGGCTCCAAAGGCCTTTTTAGCATTACTCATGAATGCAAAAACCCTAAACATCCAAAAACCTAACCCTAGGAAATGAAACTCCAAAAGTTATGTGGGCCTCGATGGGTAAGTTGGTACCTCAACTTCCTGGGTTCATAACTTTTGAATACGACCTCTGTTTTAGGAGTGTAATAGCCCATTGGAAAGGTATTTTCAAGAGATACAAATTACGCTATCAAACATTGACTCTGTCTGCAATATGACTGTGGAAAGTAAAAATAAAAACATTGTTTAGGGCCCCAAAATGACCCTCGAAGTAGAGAAAGATGTATTAACATGAAAAATTTGAAAATAAGCCATTTGAATTAGGTAGGAGGCCACAAATATACACCTAGAACATGTGTAGGGATTCAAATAGCCCCAAAAGTGTAGAACCCAAAATTACAAAGAAGTAGAAAAGAACATGTTGAAATATAAATTGTCAAGAGGAGCCAGTTGGAATAGGTGGGTGGCCAATAATATCCACCTAGATCAAAGTGATTCATTAAAGAGATTGTTACAAGAGGTATGGAGTTAAACCCCACAACTATCAACACTTAACAATGTGAAAATCATAGTAGATGTTACAAGAGGGGGATTTATACTCTATAAGGTTCTTGTTACCACACAATCTATAACCAAGTGCAAAGCCTTCATAAGTCACTAAGATAAGTGGAGCATGGAATATGTCACCACTATCACCTATGCAACAAATTCCCTCTCTTTAGTGAAGGAATAGTATATCCAATACAATGGAGTATTTCCCATTAACTATCAAGTCTATCCCTGAGAGTGACTATTAACACTACCACCAAGATAAGGATAAATAAAATTGAAAAAAAGTAGCTAGTTAAGACAAATTTCAGATTTTGAATGAAGAGGGTTCAAGCCTAGAGGTGAGATACACCCACAATTCTTTTTTAATATTGTTTCCAATGGAGAAATAATTTCCCATTTCCATACATTGTTGTTTCTCACACCGAATATCGTAAATACATTGTTTTTTCTCATACCAAATAACATTTTTTCTCATTGGAATTTGATGATTTTATAAGCTAAATTTTATGAAACATAAAACTTCGATCTGTAAAATTTAAGCTACTTCTGAAATTTAGCCAAATTCAAATTATTTATTTTTACCTAAAAAAATAATCTGTTTATTAGGGATATAGATTTTCTAGGCTTTGGATGATTCATTGTATCCAACAAATATGCCCCTTTTCCCTGAGGATACTAGTTTCTTCATTTTATCCTTGGAGATATGAATGTAAACAGGGAACCCAAAGATTCTTAAGTGTTCCACATTGGGTTTCTTTCCTGAGAAGGATTTTTCTAGAGTCAAGTCCTTCAATATGCGATGGGGAATTATGTTCTGAACATATATTGTTTTCATGGTTGCTTCTCCCGATAAATACATGGACAAACCTTGATCATTCATTAGTTCCTTCATAGTTTCCTCAATGGATCTATTCTTCCTTTCTTCTACACCATTTTTTTTAGGATTATGAGGAATGGTTAGCTACCTCCTAATCCCTTTTGATTTGCAAAAGGAAACAAATTCCTTGTATGTGTATTCTCCTTCGTTATCTTTTCTCAAAATCTTGATTTCTTTCTTGTGGGGTTTTCTATTTCTTCTTTGAATTCTTGAAACTTGGTGAAAACTTCATCCTTTGTCTTCAAGAGATATAACCAAGTATTTCTTGAGTAATTGTCTATGAATATTACATTATAAAGGCAACCTCATAGAGATTTGACTGGCATCGGACCACAAACATCTAAGTGTATTAGATATAGGATTTCCTTAGATATATTATTACTGCTTGAGAATGTTTTCTTAACATTTTTACCAAGAGAAAATCCTCTGCAAATTCGTTCATGTGTGGATTGTAGTTATAGTATTCCTTAAACCATGTATTTAGTAAAGGTAATGCTTGATAGTTAAGATGAGCATACCTTTTATGCCAAAATTCATTGGGATTGACTTCATCATGTACAAGGGCTTCATCATTACATTCTAGTAGTCTGTATAGTCTTCCTTCACGAGTTCCAATGACTCTAGCATTCTCTATGTTGGAGTCTCTAGACAAAGATAGTACTTCACCATATACAAAGGATATTCTATTTCCTTTGTATTCTAAGAAAGATATATATACAAGATTCTTTTCTAAACTAGGTACATATAAGACATTGCTCAAATGAACATTCTTACATGTTTTCAATTTGATGGAGGCTTGATGATCTAGATTTTATGAGAAGAACGAAATGAATACAAGTTATTAACAGGTGATTAACACAAAATAACATAGATCCAATAAAATTGGTTTTCTATTGAATAAGGAAATAAGATGAAACTGTAAAATGTAGTGGAAACAAGCTTCCTAGATGGTGGCGGCTTATCTTTGAGAAGATATGTGACGGTTGCGCTCATTCGCAAGAAGAAGATTACAATGAGGCTCTGAAGGTCTTTTTACAATAAAAAGGAATTCCCAAAACCCTATGCATCCAAAAACCTAACCCTAGGATATGAAGCGCCAAAGTCACGTGGGCACCGTTTGGGTAAGTTAGTACATCAACTTCCCAGGGTCGTAACTTTTGCATACGATCTCTGTTTTAGGCGTATGATAGCCCGTTGGAAAGGTATCATCGAGGAGATTAATTATGGGGTAAAAATAGAAGTAAATTTCATATTTCTATCTATATTCCCCAAAAACATTGTTTAAGGCCTCAAAACGGCTCTAGAAGTGAAAAACTGCTAAAAATAGTAAATTACCAAAATTGCCAAAAAATTGTTTTGAGGCAGTTGGAAAAGATGTGTGGCCAACGATATCCACCTAGATCAATACTCCCTCCTTAGGAGGAAATGGTCTCCATTCCATTGAGTTCACCCATCAAATGAGGAAATTTCTATTGAATTTGGCCCTGGGTGAGCAACTTGCCTTGGTGCAGGAGCTTACCTGCTTTGACGACTCGATAAAGATGGATCCTTTGTTGTCGAGTACCCTTGATATATGTGTCCACAATATGATCACTACATGCATGTTGTATGCAGTCAGGGTTGAGCTTTTTTGGTTTCAATTTTTTTGCTAATTTTGAGGTGTCCAATAATGGTAGGAAATAAGGGTGAAGGAGATCCATGTTGAACACTAGGTGCAGGCCAAGGAAAGGAGGAATGTTGAGCTCAAAATAATTATCCTCCATGGCCTTGGTGATGGTGTATGGGCCATAAAGGAGTGGGAGAAGCTTCTGATGGGGTTGTGTAAGCCATTCTTTCTGCAAGTGCAACCAAACTTTGTCACCCACCTGAAACTTTTGTGGCACCCGATGTTGATCATGGTGCTTCTTGTACTTGTCATTGGAATTCTATAGGATATCCTAAACATCTTGGCAGATGTGCTATATCCACTTAATGAATCGGGTGTCTTTGTTAGCTTCAGTTGGAGCAGGAGATGAGTCAGTCGAGGTGACCACAAGGGGAAGTGCAACATCTATGGGACCCAATGGTTGGAATCCCAACCCCACCTAAAAGGGGTTGCGACTAGTTGAGATATGAAATGCTGGATTGTAGCTATGTTGGACAAAGGGAAGGATTTCATCCCATGTGAGAGGTTTCTTGGAATTATACATGCAAAGGATATGCACAATCATTTGATTTACGACCTCGATTTGGCCATATATCTAGGGGTGGAAGGCTGTGGATTTGGTGAGCTTGGTGTCCAACAGTGACCAAAGGCTCGACCATAATGTGATGAGAAATTGATTGTCACAATCTGAGATAATGGTTTGTGGGATTCCAAAATGTACCCAGACTCGTTCAAAGAATATCATGGTAGTGGCCTCTGTTGTGATGCTCTTCTTCCAGGCAACCAAAATTGCCATGTTATAAAAGCGATCAACAACCAAAAAAGCACAGTAATTTCCCCGCTTAGTGGATGGGAGGCCTGACGTGTAGTCCATTGAGATGGATTACCATGGCCTATCAGGAGTAGGAAGCAAGGTGTATAGGACCTATTTCTTAGTGGTAGGTTTGGCAATAACACAGGCAATGCAGGATCTGACATACTTGTTGACCTCCTGTCGAAGTTTCGGCCAATAGAAATCTTTTTGTAGCATCGCCACTATATTTTTGACATCAAAGTGTCCTGCCACTCGAATGTAGTAGGCTTCACAGATCATCTTCGCTTTCTCACTTTATGGAACACAGATATGGTCCAGACAACACAGAAACCGATCTTGAAGATGGAAATTATCGACAATTGTGTTTGCACCCAACACTTGGTAGGTGGTGGTGAAGTTTGGGTCTGTCTCATAGAGTTGAGGCAATCCAGAGGTCTCATGTCCACAAGATTCTATCACCATGGTGAGTGCCATGACTGGCAGTCTACTAAGGCAATCAATGACATGATTGGTGCTTCCTATTTTATACTTGATGTTGAGGTGGAATTGTTGCAAGTATGTGGACAACTTTTGATGGTGATCATTCTGCAATTTTCCTTGTGTCTGCATGAACTGTAGTGGCTTATGATTAGTCTCAATGATTGTCTCCTTCCCAAGAATGTAATGTCTCCACTAATGGCAAGCTTGCACAATAGAGTACATTTCTTTTTCATAAGTAGGGTACTTATGGACAACATCGGATAGTGTCTCACTATGATAGGCTATGGGGTGGTCGTGCTGAGTGAGAATGACACCCACAACATAGTCTATAGCATTTGTATCAATTTCAAAGGGATATTGTAGGTTTGGTAGTGAAATTACTGGGCCTGAGCACAAGATCTTCTTCAAATCATCGAACGCCTGTTGTTGGGACCGACCCCACACAAATTTCACCTTACCACCACCCCTGTTTATTTGGCTAATCCCAACACAAACCTATAGTATAAATTGGTAAGGCCCAAGAAGCTCTAAAGATCAATGAGTGTGGTTGGGGATGGTCAGTCACGGATGACTTGGATCTTGGTTGGATCCACATGTACACCATGTTGATCAATGATGTAGCCCAGGTAATGGACCCTGTCCATGCTAAAGGAGAATTTTTTCAAGTTGGCGTATAGCTTGTGCTGCCAGAGGGTGTGAAAAACCTATTTAATATGCTGCAAGTGTTCGGCCCAAGTCTTGATATAAATGAGAATGTCATCTAGATACACCACTACAAAAGTATTGGTGAATAGTCGCAGGATATCATCCATCATCCTCATAAAAGTGGCTGGAGCATTTGTCAAACCAAAGGGCATGAGAAACCATTCAAAAAGGCCTTCCTTTGACTTGAAGGCAGTCTTTCATACATTTGTCTACTCTATTGAGACCTGGTGGTAGCTAGACTTTAGATAAATCTTACTGATGTATTTGGCCCCCATGGGTTGATCAAGGAGGTTGTCAATTTGGGGAATCGGGCCAGTTTCTGAGTGTGATTTTATTTAGAGCCCAGTAATAAATGCAGAGTTGCCAAGTTCCATATTTCTTCTATACCAGCATGATTGGGCTCCTGCAAGGTGATGAGATGGGATGGATGTGCCCCTTGTGGAGAAGTTCTTGGATCTGTCACTTGATCTCCTCATTCTCTTACAGAGAGTGGTGACAGATTGGCCCATTGGGCAGCAGTGAACCAGGGGTTAGATCAATGGGGTGCTTGAGATGGAAGTGGAGAGGTACCCTGGTAGGTGAGGAGAAGATATTCGAGTATTCTTCCACGACCTTATCTACTTGCTTCTGCTGTGTGGAGAGGTCGACTGCAGAGACCCTGGATGTGGCTGTGATATTTCTCTTATTCTAAAAGAGAATCACAAAGAAGACAAACTTCCCCATATGAGAGATGAACTTCCTGCATTGCTTAGTAGAGATCAAGGAAATAACACTAGGTGGGACATCCTTCTTTGCTTGTGGCTTGGAATGGATGTCCTGATACTATCCATATTTTCTCTATCCTTTGTTTTGTGGGTTGGGGCCACCCTTTCCTTGATTTTTTTGTGAGGGGTTCCGAGGCCCAAATTGTTGCATCTTTTGCTTGAGCTTCTGCTCAATTTTGAAGGCATATTGGTAGGCCACGCCCAAGGATGAGATGTACAGAAATTCCATTTCGGTTTGGATGTATCTATGCATAGAACTGCAATACTTAAGGACCAGATGTCACTCCCAATCTTTGATACCCATCTTGGTGCACAAGATATGGAAGATATTTGTGAAATCTTGCACTGCTTGGTCTCTTTCTTGCCGTAGTGTGGTCGATTTGGTATGCAAGTCATCATAAATTATGATAGGGTAGTATTGTTCCTTAATAAAATCCCTGAATGATTCCCAGGTGGTCATGACTGTAAATAACTAGGGTTCCTCTATTTCCTTTTTCTCATAGAAAGTTTGCCACCAATCTTTGACATGGGGAACGACTTTGAGGAGTGCAAAAGTAATATTTTCTTTATTCGAAAAGTTATGGACAAACAAATACCCTTTTAGTAGATTCAACCACTTGTCTACAACATATGCATCTATTTGACATTAAAATATAGGAATATCGAAGTTTATTTGTACCTTGAAGGGGGTGATGTCTCCACTTTAAGAAGATGTGTCGCGTGTTGGTAGTCGTCGAAGGATTTGCGTGAAACTATCCATCATCTCGTTCCTATGTTGCATGAGGGCTTCCTCAATCAACAGTTTCAAAGGATATCGTGTCCCATCATATTTATTTTCTCCTTCCATGAGAGGTCACTTGGTAGTTCGAGAGATTTTTTCCTCAAGAGAAACAAGCTTGAGACCCAACTCTTTGTACTTCGACCTCGTTGGGGACATGCATTAAGACGACAAAGAGAAGGCCACTCTGATACCACTAATCCAGATTTTATGAGCATAAGGAAATGACTACAGATTATTAATAGGTTCTTAACACAAAATAACAGAGATAAAATAAAATTGGTTTTCTATTCAATAAAGAAATAAGATGAAACTGTAAAATGTAGTGGAAACAAGCTTGTTGGTATGGTGGCGGATTATCTCTGAGAGGAGATGTGACGGTTATGCTCATTTGTAGGAAGAAGATTACAATGAGGCTCTAAAGGCCTTTTTACAATAAATAGGAATGCCAAAAACCCTAGACATCCAAAAACCTAACCCTAGGAGATGAAGCGCCAAAAGTCATGTGGGCCTCATTTGGGTAAGTTAGTACATCAACTTCTCGGGGTTGTAACTTTTCCATACGATCTCCATTTTAGGCATATGATAGCCCGTTGGAAAGGTATTGTCGAGGAGATTCATTTTGGGGGAAATATTGAAGGAAATTTTAAATTTCTCCCCCTTGTCCCCAAAAAACATCGTTTCGGGCCTCAAAACAGCTTCAGAAGTGAAAAATTGCTAAAAATAGTAAATTACCAAATTTGCCAGAAAATTGTTTTGAGCCAGTTCGAAAAGGTGGGTGGCCACCGATATCCACCTAGATAAAATTACCAATTCCTTCGACTGGATAGGTGTTCTTATCTCCAAGTTCTACCTTGTAGGAGGTCTTCCTTTAATTTAGACTGAAGAGTCTGACCTGGTCTCTTGTCATATTCCTGGAAGCTCCATTGTCAATTATCCACATGTCATATTCAAGATTTCACGTAAGAGATGAATATTGTAGATGATCCGTATTTTCATTCATTATTTCTGTTGACTGATAGCTGGTAAAACTTTGACTTTGACTCATCAAACATTTCCTTTGACCCAAAATATCAACCTTGACATTTCTTCCTTCTGAGAGTGCCCATAGGTGAATTAGACTTATAAGCACTAGAATATCCTCTCCTTGAGTAAGGTTTTCCATCATAAGGTGTTGGGCAATATTTTTTAGGGTTTTTCAACTGCACTTGCTAGTAACCCTAGCAACAGTGCTTCAGTAACTGCACCTGTTAGAAACCCTAGCAACATTTCTTCAATGAGCATGATAATATTATGGATTAGATTCCTTCCAGTGATTAGACTGAATAAAGGAGGTTTGGGCCCTTAAACTATCATAAATGTGGGTGTGCTTGTTTAACCATAGACAATATAACAATATTGTCACCCAACCATAGGCACAAATGCCACCCTCGAGCACCTTAATCTTGAAAGAGGGAAGAATTATGGTACAAAATAAAAAACCAACCAAGGTTAAGGCACCGAGAAAATATAACAAAGAATAATAAAAAATTCCAACCCAAAAAGACCGAAATTACAAGTTGCAGTAACTGCAGTTGTAGTTACTCTCTAGACTTGCACACAACTAAATTTCTGCAGTTGCGAGTTGTGTGTACCAAATGAGCTTTGGAATCCTATCTTTTTACTAACCCTCCTTATCTTTATGGGCCAACTTCTCTTTCTGGAGGCTAAAAACTCAATGTTAATTAATTTCTTTAGTCGACTTGTCCTCTAGGGTTATGTCCAATGCTTTAGGGTTTCTTCTTGCTTCCTGGAAGATTCTAGTATCGTCAATGGTTACAAGTGGAGGTCAATACCTCACACAAATACCATAATATCAATCGTTTGGACCATTCCCTATTGTTGGGAAGGAAATTTTGGACCATTTTTGGCATACTACACAAGAAGATAGTTAGCACATTTCCAGGCTTAGCTCATGGAAAAGTAGTTAGCATAATTTTGGGATTGGTGCACACAAATGAAGGAAGTCAGTTAAAATTCATTAGGAATTTTAGGTCTTTTGAAACAAGATAATCCATAATGTAATAATATAAATATGTAAGGGTGTTGGGTAGAAGGTAGCGAATGCAATGTAAACTTAGAAGAGCTAAGTGTGAATTGTATTCGCAAATGAAAATGACATTTCGGGGTATAACTAAGGTATCATGTATGAACATAGTGTGAATATGTTGTAAGGAATGATTCTGAATAATAATATAAGAAGACAGTCATTGTGGACATATCCCATATTGGGTGAACCATGTTAAATATGGCTTGTCTATGTTATTTTATGATGTGTTTGTTTGTTTTGTGTATTGTGAACATATGATTGACTTATGTTATTATACATATGTTATATTTTTATGTCAAAATGTTATAAGATATAATGAATGAATGTTAAGGATAGTGGTTATGATGAATGTCTCCCATCCCTTCATGATTGTGGAAACCTGGTTCATGCAGTCCCCATATATACCTCGGGTGAGAATTCACCTACTTGTGAGTGATGCCGAAAGGGCCAATATCTTAGGGTTTTGTTGGTGAATTAATGTTGAATCCCAAGCATTCCCATGGTGTGCCAACAAATGTTTTTGTTATCGGGATCGATATCTAGGATTGAGGGGAATGTGGAGGCTGACTAAGGAAGATATTGGATGGTGGTTAGAGGTAAAAGAGAACTAGTTTTCCAGAGATCGTAATAAGAACTTGTGGATCAATTCATAGAAATGGTTACAGAGGTATATATTTACATATTTACATGAGAGTTTCTTTGTTGATTTCCCAATTTTCTTGGTTGAATGGTTACAAAGATTAGATGAAAATAACGAAACATTCTACACTACGGTTCCGAGAAATTAGACCCCTGAGTTGATTCAACAGTTGAATATTATAAGTAAGCAGATCTCGCGCATAATTGATTTCTCGATGGACAGTATATAGACGAGTTATATTAATGAGTTTGCTATAGATTATACTCGATAATATAGTGTTGTTGAAAGAGAGCTATTTAAATGTCCATGTGGAAGATATTTGAAATCATTGTCTACTTGGATCAAGATGTTGTTGTGTGATAAAGGGGTTATGAATATGGAATCTGATTTCCCTAGAAGCTAAGCACTTTCATGTGCATAGGGGGAATGGAGATGGTATGAGTGGATGAAGAAGAGGGATTCAAGAAAGAATGAATAAGGAATGAATGGACTGAGACTGCTGAGAGAAGAAGAATGTGCGACAAAATAAGAGATTAGAGTATTGCATAGTGGAAAAATATTTTTTTACAGTAGGAAAAGAATTGTTCCTAAGAGAGAAGAGAATCACAATGAGGTTGATGAAAGAGACACTCGTTTAGTACTCTAGATCAAAGGAATACCATGCACAAAGGAAAACAAAAAATATAGTTAGTTTGGTCTAGTAGAAGAAGATCCATTACATCCCACTCAGGCCATACATTGTGTTGAACCTTCAACCCAATGTGTATCTCTGAGAAATGAGGTAAGAACTGAATTCTTTTAACTTGTAGTTAGTTAAGGAACAAAATATAGTAGTAAAGTTAGTCAAAGTAGTGGAAATAGTGCGAAAAACCATCTTCAGGTAGTGTCACCAAGGAAAATTATTGTGAAATATATGATGGAAGGAGTAGACCCCACTTTGAGAATGCATGTATTTCATGGAGTAGGTTCAGAAGATCCAAAACAACACTTGTTTGTCTATGAAGAAATATGGATAGTGAGGAATGTCCGAGATGATGATGCGAAAATCGTGTAGTTGGCCACGATCTTCATTAACTGTATGTTACTATGGTATATGAAGTATCAGTCGATTATGACTAAATGAAAAGATAGAATATTGGTAAACATCAGGCAAGCCTTGTTAAAATATTTCCATAAACCAAAGTCTAAGTCACAGTGGATTAAAAAGTTGAAAGAGATCAAGCAACTAAAGAATTGATCATTGTGGTATTTTCATCAAAGATTCAAGATATTGAAGGATCGATTGACCTTCTAGATTCTAGATGAGAAACATAGGGAATGGTTCATTGTGGTATTGTTGCCACATATACAATTCCCCTTGACGCAAAAAAAAATTACATCGTAGTCAAAAGTGCTAAAAATCACAATGATGTTGGAAGCATCCCATGTAGGAGAGAATGGCATAGGAATGGCTCAGGTTCATTTGCAACTAGAAACAATGAAAATTCAGTTGCAGGGAATTTCTAAAGGGAAATAAAAGTGTAAATAATTTGGTGTACTACATGTAGAACGAAAGGTTATCATAAGAATGAGTGTCCAACTTTTAGAGAATATTTGGTTAGAAGAGCCTGAAATCCCTTGGAAACAGGAGGATGAGTATATTGTGAGATATGCAGAACAATGGGTCATCACGTGACTGTCTATACTTTGATGTAGAAGTATCACAGAATTGCTAAGAAATTATTTTGTAATTTTTGTAAGTCAATAGGACATGAAGAAAAGGAATTTCACGCATTCGATCTCATGAGAGAATGCACTTTGGATGCATACAAAGTTCAATGGGAAGAAGGATCGAAAGGAGGAGTACCTTGATATAATACCCTGAAAGGATACAATAAAGGAGGAAGAGGAGGATTCATAGGTCAAGGAAGAGGAATATTCAACAAAGGAAGAGGATCGATTATATGTTAGAACTATAACCATCCTTGGAATTTAGCGTGAGATTGTCTGAAACTCTGCATAACAAGTACATATTGTAGATAGTTGAATCATGTGAAAGAATATCTTTTTGCAGTTGATTGTGAAGTGGTATGAAAAGAGGAACTAGAATGTTCAGATGATAGTAGCATAAGAGCTCAAATATCAACCAAGAGTAGCAACAATTACGTGTGGAGGAGAAATAATAAGAGCTGACACAACAAAACAAGGAATTCAGACTGACCGGTGGGTCAGGAAAGCAGCAGAGCCTCCTCCGACATTTTACCAAAGAAGAGAGAGAGAGACACTTATAAGAAAGAAAGGAAGGAGTTGTTAGAGACTGAATGAGTAGTATCGATTTCATAACCTGTGTATGACATACCTCCAACGTATGACCACTCGATGACAAAAAGGACAATTGAGAAGGAAAGTACTCTAAATTTTTTCTTAAAGAGTTGTTTAGAACTAATGGAGGATGAAACTGCATTGAATGCACCAAGAGGGATGATAGAACAATGTGCATAAGATAAATAAACACCTAGTGCACAACAAGCACTTAACCAAGTACAACACAAGAAGAGGACGAATAGGGAATTTTGACTTAATGTGTTGGTAGGAGAATACGATATGGATAATATCATTTTGGATCTAGGATCTTATGTGAATTTCATTCCGAAGAAGACATGGGAAATTATGGGAAAAATTAAGTTAATCTGGTCACCTATTTAGTTAAGGTTAGAAAATTAACACAATATTGTCTCGATTGGAATAATGACAAGGGTGAATATTAACATCGATGGAGTGCACAACATAGCAAATTTTGAATTCATCGAGATAATAGATGGTAGAAAAACTTATCCAAATTTGCTTGAAAATGATTGGGATTTCCATAACCAAACTATTATATATATGAAGAAGAGGTAAATTATCTTTGAAGTAACATACTTAATAGTTACTGTGCCATTGGATCCTATAGAAGGAAGATGATATGTGGAGCCAACGAAGGGAAAATAACTCAATAAAGTTTATAGTATGACCATGGAGATGGATGACTATATTAATCTGACTGTTGAAGGTGTACTTAGTTGGAGAAGTATCATTTATTGTGCATCATATACAAAAGAATCTCTGGAACATTGGAAATAGAGATTGCATGAGGTATCTACAAGAAGATGTGATCGTATTACCCACACATTGCATTGGATTGGCACTGAGGTATGTGATCCCCCGAAGTATGATCGACTAACATATGTAGATATTTTGTAATAGAATTTGAATTGAAGATACCATATCATTAGAGATTGTTAGCTTTAGACATTGCACTGAAAGTGACTCCTCTAAGATGGTGGGATGCGCATAAGGATGGAATAGATAATTGGCAGCAATGTAGAAGGTTGTTAGAGGTCAAGTTCATAATAGAAACTGAATACTCTGCACAAAAGTATGCTAGGTTTAGTTCTCCTATAGATTATCTTACACAATACACTACGACATGGAGCTTAGTACCTATGCAAGAATGGATTAGTTTGTTTGTACACACCTTGGATATAATCTTGAAGAATTGGTACTTAGAACTGGAAGTACACAGAGGAAAAACAGATTTGGAATACTTTAATTACAACTTGAAGGTAACTTTCAAGTTTGACGATGATACCCCTTCGATATACACAACTTTGCATATTATCAAGACCAAGATATTTACACCAGAATATTCGAAGATACCAATAGCCTTATGTAGTGCACACAAATATTATGAGACTATTCAATAGTTTTTGGAATGCTATAATGTTGCTGAAAAATACCAGGAGGATGAAGACTTGAGGAATTTGCAAATACCAAAAACCGAAGGAGAGTGCACAGTAGAGGGTCTCAAACTTAATTCTTTCAAGTATGCATATCCATTGAGAACGCATAAAGTGAATATTGATACAAAGGATAATCCTAGGTTCACAAATATTGGATATTATTGCAAAGAAGAAACTGTAAGGAAGATTGATGATTTATTGCACGAATACCAATATATTTTTCCAACTACATTCTCAGATATGAAAGGGATTGTTGGGGAGATAGGGGAGCTGAATATTCCATTGAAGTCAGATCCCAAGCTGGTGAAGTAGAGATCATATAGATTAAACCTAGTATATAAGCATAAAGTGAAAGTAGAAATAGATAATATGTTGGAAGTTGTGATTATTGAACCTTTCACAGAGTCATAATGGATCAGTCTTATGGTGATTTAGGACAATAAAATAGGAGGAATCAAAATTTGTGTGGATCTATGGAAATTGAATTATGTCTTCTTAGATGAATCATTTCTTACCCCATTTACATATGAAGTTATGGAGAATGTAGGAGGATAGGTAGCTTACTAATTTATTAATGGATTCTTTGGGTATCACCCGATTAAGATTGTGTAGGAATATAGGCATAAAAAAACATTTGCAACAGAATAGGGATGCTATCAATATATAGTCATGTTGTTTGGGTTGAAAATGCACCAGTAGTATTCTCCCAAGTTGTTGTCACAACTTTTAAAGAAATTATTCATAAGTTCCTAGAAGTATATTTGTATCATTAGACAATTTTTAGTTTGTTGAAAGACCATGTTGAAACTTTGTGCTTGATGTTAGATAGATGTAGACAATTCCATATTTCTTTGAACTTGAAGAAGTGCATTTTCTCTACACCATTTAGTATCTTGTTGGGTCATGTAGTATGTAAACAAGGACTTTTTGTTGATCTTGCAAAGATTGTTGTTATTGTTGATTTACCACCACCTACTTCAATGTGACAACTAAGAGAAAAAAATGGGTCATACGAGGTACTAAATAAATTTTATTAGGGGATACATGCAGATCACAACCTCATTGGAGAAGCTTCTAAAGAAGGAGGTCAAGTTTCAATGGAGTGAAGAATGTTAGMAAAGTTTGGACACCTTAAAGAAGAATTTGGTTACCGCATCGATTATAGTATTTTCAGATTGGAAGGAMAAATTCCATGTCCATGTAGATGCATCATCTATAGCATTAGGCAAAGTTCTAGCCCAACCATGGGAAGTAGGTTTGGATCATCCCATTGTATTTTCTAGTAGAAAATTGTCAACTACTAAACAAAATTACACTACTACAGAGCGTGAAGGACTGGCAATGGTGTATGCACTACAGAAGTTTAGACATTATCTGCTAGGATCACATTTTAAAATTTATATTGGATTATTCTATGATGAGATACTTTGTCAGTAAGCCAGTGTTAGGGGGGAATATATGCATATGGATATTACTATTTCAGGAGTATGACTTTGAAGTGATTGTGAAACCAGGGAAATTGAACTCAGGACCTGATCATTTGTCATGCATACTAACAGAGGAAGATATAGGAAATTTGGATGACATTCTAGCAGATGCACACTTGTTTGTAGTATAGATGGTCAATGATTACTTTGTAGATGTTTTCTAGTTCTTGAGCATAGGAGTAGCCCCACCTGAATTTACAATTGTGTGGAAGAAATTGTTAGTAGTAAAGGAAACATAATATCATCTTATAGCAAGGAATTTGTATAAGTTAGGCGCATACAATATTCTTTGGTGATGTGTATTGGAGCACGAAAAACCTATGATATTATCAGAGGCACATGACGGAGTTGTGGGAGGCCACTATGTAGGGAAAGCGACATCTTAGAAGATTTTTCACACGAGACTTTGGTGGTCCACCCTTCATAAGGATGTTAAGGAGTTATGTCAAACCTGTGATGTCTGTCAGAGAGTTGGAAAGCCATCCAAAAGAGATGAGATTACTTTAGTACAACACATTACAATTCGGGATTTTGATAAATGACTATTTGATTTCATTGGATTGATCAACACACCAGTAAAAAGGTTGGGAGAAGGATATATAATCACTGCGATGAATTATTTGACCCAATGGGATGAAGCAGAACCTATCAGATATTGTAGCACTGAGACTGATGCATGATTTATTTTTGAGAATGTTGTTACAAGGTTTGGATGTTTGAGAATTCTTATGAGTGATCAGGGGATTCATTTGTTGAATAGAATGATTTCTTATTTGACAGATGAATTTCAAATTCATCACCAAAAGAGCACATATTATCATCCTCAAGTGAATGGAACAGTGGAAGCATTTAAAGAGATTCTAGAGCATGCATTGATGAAGATATGCAATGTAAATCGATATGACTAGGACTTGAGGATTCCTATAGTACTATGGTAATATCAAACTACATGTAAGAACATGACATGATAGACACTATTCCGATTAGTATATGGCCAGGAAACAATTATGCCCATGGAATTCATTGTGCCAAATCTACACATTGTCGCAGTAACAAAGCTCACTGATTCTAGTGTAGTAGATAAAATACCATCAGAGCTAGCAGAACTAGAGGAATATTTTTTTGTCACAGAATTTCATCAGCACATTTAAAAAGTGCGGAAGAAGGCATGGCATGCTAGACATATTAAACAAAAGAATTTCTAGATGGGAGACCTAGTTTTTCTCTACGATAACAAATTTTTGCAGCACCCTAGAAAGTTCCAAATTCACTGGTTGGGCATGTTTGTGATAAGATTTGTGATAGAGGCATGTGTTGTTCATCTAGATAAATTGAATGGGGAAATCATGGAAGGGGTAATAAACGGTAGTCGACTAAAACTATATAGGGATGGTTTTGCTTCCACGCACTAGCCTAAACATGCAATATGTGTACCATAGTATTTGTATTATATTGTATTATAGAGAAAAATAAAATAAAAAGAAAAAGAAATAAAATATAATGAGGCAAGCCACAATAAACATTTGAAGAGATAAGAGAATTGATGTTCAAAAAAATTAGAAATGAATAAGAAAATGGCATGTAAAGGAAGGAGGATTGAAGAACTAGAATAAAGACTTGTGTAGAGGACGGGTAAAGAATTAAAGATAAAACATCATGGAAAGACGATGGGAACACGTAGTCATAAATGAAAAGAGGAAACAAAGATCTTGACAAGCTAGAAAATCTAAACCGTGATCCACCAAATAATATGAATTTAATGCATAATATGGAAGGAATTGAATGTGAGTACAATCAGATGGGATTATAGGTTTGGGTGTGAAGAGGAAGATAACAGTTGGAATAAATCTATAAAAGTAGAGCAAGGGCGATGAGAAGAGGTTATTTTTGCATGATAATTCAATAAAATAGAGAGGCATAGGAGAAACATAGCTTATGAAAGAGAGAGACAAGTGTGTTGCAGGCCAAATCAAGCTACATAAAGATATCGTTCCACAAAAGGAAGGAGAGTCCACATCAAGAATGAAGTAGTCGTGCACTAAGTAGACAACAATGCCAATACAAGAAGAAACCCTCTCAGCATTCAATCCAATCAACTTTCCCATAGTGTATGTGCCACCAAGAAAGACAACAACAAAACAAGTCAAACTATAGAAGGAGGTGAAGTATGACATGGTTATGCCAGTGATTCCACCTAGGGTCATTGTCAAGGGAGATATGTTAGGTGCAATAGGGAACCATAGGTATTCATACCACGACCTGGAATATTTAAGGAAGTTTCAAGAGTTAGCGCCACATAATTATTTTCATATGGTAATGAATCCTAGATTACTTGTAATCACAATTGAGCCGCAAGAATGGTCATCGGGATTGCATTGAACAAGAATACTAAATCTGTTGGAGATACCCCATTTTGGCAGGAGCGCTTTGTGTCAAATTATTAATAAGTTGCATCCATGGAGGGTTTTTATGGTTGGGCAGAGTAGTGTCAATTGACACACACTTGATTGTGTGGATTACAAGATTTCCATCAATAGGAGAATACCCTCTACCATTCTTAACAAAAAATATGTGGGAAAAAGCCTTTGCAAAAAGAATGATGGAAAAATATGGCACATTCAGAGGAGCATGTGGACTAGACGTTGCAATTATCAATGACGATACCATAATATTTGCGACATAAGTGATGGAATATAAGATACTAAGAAAATGTCACAAGGACCAAGTGCGAGTGGGATTCATAGAAGCAACAAAGAAATGTGTAGCAAGAGTGATGATGAACTAGTCAACATTTCTGGTGAATCAATTTTTAATGGATTGCAAGGAGGAACAAGAGAAAGGAAATTTAGTTCCATTATGCATGGTTATTAATTTTGATAGCATTGACTACTTGGAGGGAGCCAGAAGAGATGCAATTATTGGAAGGAATGCATAAACCATTCTTGGTAGCAAGATATGTGTCATTGTGGCATATCGCACATAAGAATAGATAGTTGGACAATAATATGACTTTCTACATCTGTAAGGAGACTGTTCAACAATGCATTGAAGATATGTCATACATTCAACCACAGATAGTTGAAGCTTATAAGGACATTGCACAATTGAAGGTAGGAAAACACAATATGTATATTCAGACAAAGAACGATTTGAATCAATAATGGTTGTTGATGCATTATAGGGTGATAGAGTAATAAATCAACCGGATAATAAACAACTGGTATGAAGAGTTGAGAAACCCAGTGACAAATATAGCACAACATGAGACACAACCATAAAAGGATAAATAAGAATAAGAAGAATAAGAACAAAGAAATGGTGAAGGTGATGTTTAGGAAATCCCACTGCATGTTAGAGAAAAGAGGAAGGAACATCCGAAGGAGAAATCAACGCACAAACATAAGAAGAGGAAAAAATTCAAGAAAGTAGTGATCCAACATTTAATTGAGGAGGACTTAGAGAAAATCAAAGATAAAGTGAAGGAAGTAATGAAAGAAGCATTTCTGCGAGCCACACATCAAAAACGGGAGATGCATATGACTATACAGGAACAAATAGCAGCACTATGCCAACTTTTGGAGGAAACTAGGATACCACCAGGGGAGAAGAAGAAAAAACTGAGAGTATAGCTAAGAACACAGAGTCACAATTGATGACATCACAACCATCGACAACATGAGCAGATCTAGAGTAATGAAGATAGCAGCAGGGGCATTAGAGTTCCCATCATTAGAGATGTAGGAGTGTGAACAACCACTAAGTCATATTCACTTAGTGTTTTCACAGCTGCCTCTGAACTTGTTACATAGCTTGCACTCAAGTGTAACACCGGAAATTTATTTGTGTACAAAGTCGATTACAATGGAGCTAGCTAAAGTGAACAAGGAAAATGCAACACTACACACCAAATATAGTATACTAGTGCAAGAGCGGTACAAGGTTGAACATAGGGCAGGAAGGTTGAAATATCCAATGTAGGAAGTATACAGTAACTTCCTAGAGATACCAATGGAAGTAAATATTCCATTGGAAGAGAAAGTGATGAAGATCAATGAAGTTATTCGAGGATTTCACCCTAAGATTGTTGACATGGAAGCACACACAACACCAAGTACTCCACCCAAAGAAATAGAGCAAAGGGAGAAGACAACTGCAATGACAGTAGAAATCATAAAGAGTTTGGATGAAGAATGTGTGAAGTTCTATGAAGAAATCACACAAGTATGGACTCATTTTCTAAAGAATACATAGATACAAGAATTGCAACAAAGGTTATAGAATGTGCATAAGATCAGAGATACAATGAACACTTTGCCACCAACAGAGTGGATGACTGGAATTATTGAGAACAAGAAATTGAACCAAGAGATAAATTAAATTAGAATGGAAAAACAAAATCTTGCACAAAATTTGGAGTTGCTACAGTGAAAAAATAACTTGTGGCAGTGGAGGGAATAGTGAAGAAAAAAATGCAAGATAGTTAAAAGAAGTTGAAGAACCCTATTACTGCGCAAGAGATGATGGACAAAATTTTGGCACAAGAAGTGCAAGAAAAGGGAAAGATCGCAACTACAAAGTAGACTTTTGAGAAGCTCATTGTGACACTGAAGGAAGCACAACAACATAACTTAGTGGCTCGGGACGAGCTACAAGTGAGTGTTGGGAGCGACTTTTGGGACCATTTTTGGGAAACTACATAGGACCGAACGCAGAAGAAATAAGACAACTAGCATATTTTCAAGCTCAACATGCATAGAGGAAGGAAAACCAATTAGCACAATTTTAGAATTGGTGCGTGCAAATGAAGGAAGTTAGAAGTTATTAGGAATTTTGGGTTCTTTGAAATGGGATAATCCCTAATGTAATAATATAAATATGTAATGGTTTTGGGTCGAAGGTAGTGAATGTAATGACAACTTAGAAGAGCTAAGTGTGAATTGTATGCGTGAACAACAAGGGAATTTTGGGGTATAACTAAGATATCATGTATGAGCACAGTGCGCATATGTTGTAAGGAAAGATTCTGAATAATAATATAAGAAGTGAGTCATTGTGGACATAGCCCTTCTTGGGTGAACCACATTAAATATGGTGTCTTTGTATTATACTATGATGTGTTTGTTTGTTCTTTGTATTGCGCACATATGATTTACTTATGTGATTATGCTTCTGTGCACATGGTATAAGATATAATGAATGAATGTTAAGGATAATGGTTACATTGAATGCCTCCCATCCCTTCATGATTGCAAAAACCTGTTTCCTATAGTCCTTATAGATAGTGTGACTTCACGTGCTTGCGGGTGATGCCGAAAAGGTCGGTATCTTAGGGTTTTGTTGGCGAATTAATGTATTCCCAGTGAGTGCCAACACCTGTAATGTAAATTTGTCTAATTTTTATGTTAGACCGTGCCCCATAATGTAAAATCATCTAATTTTTTTATATTGCAATTTTGAAAGTCAATCATTGATGACAATGACCTGTTTCCATAAAATAGTGGTACAATTGTTGGCGATTAAGAACGATCAAAGCAAGAGAAGGGATTAGCACAAGATTGCACGACATGTAGGTAAAATTCATTAACTAGATTTTGAATACTAATAAGTGATGTCCATTGATAAGATATTTTACTGCAGGGGTAGAGTATTTTGCAGTGGAGAGTGGATATGAAGGAGAAAGAAGGTAATTGTGATCATGGAAGTAGGTCAAGTCAGTCTTTTTGTCAAGAAAACTTACAAAATTACTCTGCATGAAGTTATGTGGCTGTAACATTGGAGCTTTGTGGTTGTAATGTTGGAGCTGTATTTTTGTAACGTTGTAGTGGTGGAGAAGCAGAAGGAGGATTAGCACTCCCTCACAAATGAGGGAGATTTCTAGTGGTACCACTCGAGAAGGTGGAGAAGCAGAAGGAAGAGCAACATCATCGCACAGAATTAAGGTAGTGAAAACCCATCTATGAGCCCTCTTGATGTTGTGTCGATGGAATTGTAGATGAATTGGCAGTTTTTTGTGACGTAGGAGGAGAAGACCATTGTCTTTATAGAGCATGGTGTTTGAGACCAGTGTCTTTCATGAAGCATGGTTTAAAAGTACAACACCATTGTTTCTATTGACTCGACTACATTACAAAATTGTTAGAAGCTTCGATTGCCTTGACTGCACAAAATCCCTCCACTGCAAACTTGTCAGGAGAGACACGCTCACAAGTCATCGACTCCATGAAGCTCAATGTTATTTATTGCAGCTCAGAGATCCATAGTCCCTCGACTGCAGTAAAGACTCTGTCATTCATATTAAATCTCACCGTGTAGAAGTTAACACTGAACCACCCACTAATAACATTTTTTACTGATTGAAATGTGATGATGTTATATTAAATATCATCGTGTAGAAGTCAACACTAAACCACCCACTAAAACTAGAATCCGTTTATTACAAGTTTAACCTAATTCCGATACTTTGCGTCTGGTGCAAGTTTCCTATAGTGACCGTGTTTGGCATATAGTAACTCGTAGATGACTAATAATAGTAATAGTAATGAAATTCAACGTCATAAAAGGATTCATACGTTTCCAAAATGTAAGAAATCCAGGCAAGTATCGTGCCCTTACTCAAAATTAGTTGTATTGATTCAGAAAACGGAAAAGTAACCTATCTTATGTTTCGCATTCTAGTCGACATTAGCTTTATTTTCTATATAAGACATTAGCCCAGGTTTTGTGTCAATAATCCACATTAGTTGTACGGCTATGCCTGTGAGTAGCAATTGCGAAGTTTCCTATTGTTAGTATACCTAGCCCATTCCATTGTATGTTGGTGTTGTATGATACATTGGGACTGATCCTCTCGGTAACTGTGAGACAACCTGATATGCCCTAAATTCGTATTAAGAATTTGCATCCTCACTGCAAACAAGAAAAATCCAATGAACAATTCGTATTAATAATTTGATATCCTCTTTATAAACCATCCGCTACTCTCCATCATCCTCCATAGCCGAGCATCTTCTGTATTGATGACACTGGAAGCATCTTTTGTATCTTCAGGAAATCCCACCGCCCGTTGGAGAAAAGAGGAAGAAACATCTGAAGGAGCAATAAATGCACAAGAATATGAAGAGAAAATCCTTTAAGAAAGTAGTGATCCAATATTTAACTGAGGAGGAGGACTTAGAGAAAATCGGATATCAAGTGAAGGAGGTAATGAAAGAAACATTTCTGCTAGCCACGCAAAAACTGTAGTAGATGCATACGACTGTGTAGGAACAATAATGACACTACACCAACTTTTGGAGGCAAGTAGGATACCACCAGTCAGAATGAGAGAAGAAGAACATATTGAGAGTATAGCCAAGAACACAGAGTCATAATCGATAACAGCAGAGGCATTAGAGTTCCCATCATTAGAGAAGTAGGAGTGCGCATAGGCACTAAGTCATATTGACTTAGTGTTGTCAAAGCTACCTATGAACGTGTTACATATCTTGCAGTCAAGTGTAACACTGAAAATTTAGTTGCATACTAATTCGACTAGGATGGAGCTAGCCAAAGTGATCAAATATAGTAGACTAGTGCAAGAGTGGGACGAGGATAAACAAAGAGAAGGAAGGTTGAAAAATGCAATGAAAGAAGTATACAATAACTTCCCAGAGATACCAATGGAAGTATATATTCCATTGGAAGAGAAAGTGATGAAGATCAATGAAGCCATTCAAGGCTTTCACGTGAATATTGTTGACTTGGAAGAATGCACAACACCAATTACTCCACCCAAAGAAAGAGAGCAAAGGGAGAGGACAACCGCGATGATAGTGGAAAGAATTAAGATTTTGGATAAAGAATGTGTGAAGTTGTATGAAAAAATAACACAAGTATGGACTCATTCGCTAGAGGATTGAGAGATACAAGCGTTGGGAAAAAGGTTATAAAATGCACAAGAGAAGGCGCAAAAGATCAAAGATACAATGAATGTTTTTCCACCAACAAAGTAGATGATTTTAATTATCGGGAATAGACAAATGAAGAAAGAGATAAATTAAATCAGAACGGAACAATAGAATTTTGAACAGAAGTTGGAGCCACTACAGGAAGAAGCCTTCAAAGTGACAAAATAACTTGTTCCATCGCAGGGAATTTTGGCGCAAGAAGTGCAAGAAAAGGAAAAGATCGCAACTGCAAAGTAGACTTTTGAGAAGCTCGTTGTGACTGAAGGAAGAGTAGCAGCAGAACTAAGTGGCTTGGGACGAGCCACATATGAGTGTTGGGGGCCTGTTGGGACAAGACATTTGTAAGCATTTTTGGGAAACTACTCAGGAACACACATCAAAGAAATAAGACAACTAGTGTATTTTCAAGCTTAGTGTGTGCAAAGGAAAAGTGATTGGCACAATTTAAGAATCGGTGCATGTAAAGGAAGGAAGGAGGTTAGAAGTCATTAGGAATTTTAGGTCCATTGAAATGGGATAAGTCCTAATGTAATAATATAAATATGTAAATGCTTTGGGTAGAAGGTAGCGAATGTAAGGATAACTTAGAATATCTAAGTGTGCAGTGTAATAATAATATAAGAAGTAGTTCATTGTGGACATATCTCATCTTTAGGGAACCGCGTTAAATATGGTGTCTTTGTATTATACTATGATATGTTTAATTGTTTTGTGTATTGTGTGAATATGATTTAATTTTGTTAGTATGCATGTGTTATATGTTTCTGCACACATGGTATAAGATATAATGAATGAATGTTAAGGATAATGCTTATGATGAATGCCTCCCATCCCTTCATGACTATGGAAACCTGGTTCCTATAGTCCCCATCAATACCTCGGGTGAGACTTCACCTGCTTGCGGGTGATGCCGAAAGTGCTGATATCTTAGGGTTTTCTTGGTGAATTAATGTTGAATCCCGGGTCTTCCCACTGCGTACCAATGCCGGTAATGTAAAATCATCTAATTTTTATGTTGGATCGTGCCCCGTAATGTAAAATCATCCAATTTTTTTATATTGCAATTATCAAACTCAATCATTGATGACAATGACGCGTTTCCATAAAATAGTGTTGCAATTATTGGTGATTAAGAATGATCAAAGGAAGAGAAGGGATTAAGAGAGGATTGAAGGACTTGAAGGTAAAATTTGTTAACTGGATTTTGAATACTAATGAGTGATGTCCATCGATAAGATATTTTACTGTAGGGGTAGAGTATATTGAAATGGACAGTGGATATGAAGGAGAAAGAAGGTAATTGTGATCACGAAAGTTAGTCAAGTTAGTCTTTCTCTCGAGAGAACTTACAAAACTCTTTTACATGAAGTTGTGTGGTTGTAATGTTGGAGTTGTGTTTTTGTAACATTGTAGTGGTGGAGAAGCAGAAGGAGGATTAGCACTCCCTCATGAATGAGGGAGATGCCTAGTGGTAGCAATGGAGAAGGTGAAGAAGAAGGAAGAGCAACATGATCGAACAAAATTAAGGTAGTGAAAACCCATCTCTGAGCTCTCTTAATAGTGTGTTGATGGATATGTAGATGAATTTGCAGTTTTTTGCGATGCATGAGGAGAAGACCACTATCTTTGTGGAGCATGGTGTTTGTGAATCATGGTGGAAATTGAAAATAAAAACACCATTGTTTCTATTTCCTTGACTACATAGAATCCCTCTGCAGAATTGTGAGAAGCTTTGATTGTGTCGACTCCACAAAATGACTGCACAAAATCCCTCTAGTGCAAAATTTTCAGAAGAGACAGGCTCACAAGCCATCAACTCCAGGAAGCTCAATGTTATTTATTGCAGCTCAAAGAGCCATAGTCCCTAGAGTGAAGTAAAGACTCTATCATTCATATTAAATCTCACCATGTATCTGTGAATCTATAGTTGAACGAGAAATAAGACTTCGATCCTTTTTACCAATAGCATGAAATGGGAAACCACATTTCTTAATTTTTGTAAATTTATAAAGCTTGTAATAAACTCCAACTTTGGTTAAGTGTAAATATAATGGGTTGGTCAAGTCAAACTTCTTATAATAAGAAGTGGACTTTGAACCATGGACTAATAAAAAAATTTAAGACACATAAAACATGTTGGTAATTGATGTAGTCTCGTCAATCATCTAACATGATGCAATCCATCAATCCATTTGCAGTTTTCTTTCTTTTGTCTGTTAGTATTCAGATATAGATTTTCTGACTAAATAATGCATGCAAAATGCATGAGTAGTTTCCTAAAATCAATTGTTGTAAGCATTCAATTAGGAGCAACTAATTGTTTTTTCTATGAGGCTATGTATTGTTATAAAGATCAAGGTTGATCATAGTGAACACAACCTTTTTGTGCAATTACAATTATTTCTTCTTTCTATGATATTGTGATTTAATCATTTAGTATTTAGTATATTGTTATGCTATTTCATTGAACGATTATCTAGTCCATAGATAGGTCTGCATAGATCCTTTATCAGATATGGTTGTTGTTTTAGGGTAATCATGTCAAACTCTAATTCATTGCCCATTCCAGAATTTAATGGAAGTGATTATGATTATTTGTGCATCAAGATGATGACTTTTTTGATAGGGAAAGATCTATAGGAGATTGTAGAAATGGGTTATGCAGAGTCAGAAGATTGGACCACTCTTAATGCAAATGATAGAGTAGCTAAGAAGGAATCTAGAAGGAAGAATGCTCAAGATTTATTTCATATTCAAATTGCTCTTGATAAAATCGTGTTTCCAAGAATTGCAGGTGCAAAGATAGTAGCAGATGCCTAGAAGACTCTACAAGAAGCTTACCAAGGCAATGATCAAGTTAGTGTTGTCAAGCTAGAGACATTGAAAAGAGAATTTGAGAATTTGAAGATGCAAGAAGCTGAAAATGTAAGTGATTATTGTGTGAGAGTAAAAGATGTAGTCAATAAGATGGCTACTCTTGGAGAAATTGTGGACAAAGAGGTTTTGATTAAAAATGTGTTGAGGTCTCTAACACCAAGGTGGAACCATGTTGCAATAATCATTGAAGAAAGAAAGGATTTGTCTACTCTTAAGTTTGATAACCTAGTTGGATATCTTATGTCTCATGAAGAAATATTTATAGATTCATTTGGAGAAAGTGGCGAGAAAACGTTTCCTTCAAAATTGGAAATTACAAAGAATGAAGATGCCAACACTAGCAGCAAAAGAAATCAAATCCAAGGTAGAGGTCAAAACAAGACAACCTATTTGCAGAGGCATATTTGATAAAAGAAATATCCAGTGCTATTATTGTAAAAGGTATGGTCACTTTGAAAGGTATTGTATATTAAAAGAAGACAATAATAACAAGGGTGTTAATTATGATCAAGAAGGTGATGAAGCCTCTTCAAACAATTTATTTTTATCTTATGACAAATATGAAAATGGCACTAGAGATATTTGGTATTTAGATTCAGGGTGTTCTAACCACATCTCAGGAAATAAGAAGCTATTCTCTACAATGGATGAGAGTTTCAAATCCAAGATCAAGATGGGTGATGAAAAAGCATTGGAGGTTGTTTCAAAAGGAGCTATGGAAGTCCACACTAAAAAAGGTATGGAAAGTGTTAAAGACATTTATTACACTCCACAATTAAAGCATAATTTATTGAGTGTTGGCCAATTGTGTGAGAAAAATTATAATGTGGTGTTTGAAAATCAACAATGTACAATTTATGATAAGAATAGAGGCAATAGGATGGTTACAGTTGTGCCTATGTCAAAGAATAGGATGTTCCCATTGATGTTTGGAGAACATACCAACCATCTTGTCAATATGGCATATGAAGAAAAAAGTTGGTTGTGGCATCTCAGGTATGGACATTTGAATTTTCATAGTTTGAAGCTTCTAACATCAAAAGAATTAGTTTATGGTTTGCCTAAGGTTCAATAACAGAAGGATATTTTTGAAGGATGTGCTAAAGGAAAACATACAAGAGAGAAATTTTCAAAAGGAAATGCATGGAGGGCCCAATATCCACTTTAGTTAGTACACTCAGACATTTGTGGTCCTATGCAGACAGAGAGTTTGGGTAAGTCATCATATTTTATTATTTTTATTAATGATTACTCATGAAAGTGTTGGGTTTATTTTTCGAAGACTAAGGATGAATCTTTTGATACATTCAATAGGTTTAAAGCCCTTGTGGAAAATGAAAGAGGTTGCAAAATCAAGTGCTTAAGGACTAATCGTGGAGGAATTTTTTTTTCAAAAGATTTTCAGAATTATTGTGATATGAATGGCATCAAAATACAACTTACCACTGCTTACACACCTCAACAAAATGGAGTAGCAGAGAGGAAAAATCATGCAGTGGTGGAAATGGAAAGAAGTATGTTACAAACCAAGGGATTAAGCTATTCATTTTGGGGTGATGCAATTGCTACATCTGTATATATTCTCAATAGATGTTCCACAAGTGCACTTGATATGATGACTCCATATGAAGCATGGTATGAAAAAAAACCTAATGTTAATCATTTTAGAGTCTTTGGTTGTGTAGCTTATGTCCATGTAGTTGATCAAAAGAGACAAAAGTTAAATCCAAAAAGTGAGTTATGCATTTTTTGTTGGATATAGTGAACAAAGTAAGGCTTACATGTTGTATAATCCCCTCACTAATAGCATTGTTGTGTCAAGAGATGTAATTTTTTATGAAGGGGGAGTTTATGGTCATAAAAATGCCATGATGATATGTCTAAATATGTTTTGGATAAGGATATTATTGATGATATTGATAATGAGCAGCCATCTAATATTTCAGTTCCAAGTGCTACAAATCCACCAAGTAGCCCCTCATCTAATTCTTGAGTTCCAAGTGCAAGCCCAACATCAAATTCAAGTTCTGCAAGGAAGGTAAGAAGATTAAGTGACATTTACCAAAGGAGTAAAAGTCGAGCACATGAAGAAAATCCAATAGGTGAGACTGTAAATTTTGCTTTACTTTCCAAGGGTGATTTTGAACCATCATGTTTTAAATATGCATGTACTAATGAGGTTTGGTTGCAAGCAATGCAAGAAGAGATAGATTCTATTCACGGGAATGATACTTGGGAGCTTACAGATCTTCCACATGACAAGAAAAATATTGGTACTAAATGGGTCTACAAGACTAAGTACAATAGTGTTGGGAGTGTTGAAAGACACAAGGCAAGATTAGTTGCTAAAGGCTTCACACAGAGGTATGGAATTGATTATGAAGAAACATTTTCACAAGTTGCAAGACAAGAGATTGTTAGAATGATGATTTCATTAGCAGCTGGAGCATTCATCACATGGATGTGAAAAGTGTCTTTTTGAATGGGTACCTAGAAGAAGAAGTGTTTGTGGAACAACCACAAGGTTTTGAAGTGCAAGGAAAAGAACATCAAGTATACAAGTTGAAGAAAGCTTTATATGGCCTCAAAAAAACACCAAGAACATGGTATGCTAGAATTGATGGATATTTTCAAGAGAGTGGCTTCAATAGAAGTAAAAGTGAACCTACACATTACTACAAACAAGAAGGTAATGATATTTTTATTGTAATTCTATATGTTGATGACTTATTATATATGGGTAGTAGTTCTAAGATGAAGGATGAATTCAAAATTGCTATGATGAATGAATTTGAGATGAAAGATTTGTGTCTCATGCAATAAAATTTTGTTATGGAGGTTTATCAAAATGAGGATGAAATTTTCATTTGTCAAACAAAGTTTGCAAAAAATATGTTGAAGAAATTTGATATGGTAGATAGTAAAGCAGCCTCCACTCCAACTGCTCATGGAATTGTGTTGTGTAGAGATGATGGTGCTGAAATAGTTGAAGAGGCAACATCRAGAAGTATTGTTGGAAGTTTGATGTTTCTAACCCACAGAAGAGATGATATTGCTTATTCAGTTTCTCTTGTTTCAAGATACATGACAGAGCCATCTGAAATACATATGAAAGCAGCCAAGAGGATTTTGAGGTATGTGAGAGGAACTCTAAATTTTGGTATTCATTACTACACTTCTAAAAGGTTTAATCTTGTTGGATTTAGTGATTCTGATTGGGGAGGTAGTTTGGATGACTGGAAGTCTACATTTCATAATTGTTTCTCTTTTGGTTCGGGGTTCATTACTTGGAGCTCAAAGAAGMAAAGTATAGTTGYRGTTTCATCCACAAAAGAAGAATATGTTCCAGTCACCTCAGCARGTACACAAGCATTATAGTTTAGAAAMGTTCTAAAAGAAATTGCAGAGAAGCAAATTCATCCTACATTGATATTTTGTGATAACACTAGTGCCATCAAATTGGCCAAGAATCGAGTCCATCATAACATGACAAAACATTTTGATTTAAAATATCATTTCATTAGAGATTTGGTGCAAAAGAAGGAAGTAGAACTATGTTATATAAAGACTCAAGAACAACTTGTAGACATTTTCACTTGCTAATGTCTAGTTTTTGAAACTTCAAGATCACATTGTGAGCCCTCTTAGCATCAAGGGGGAGTATGTTGGTAATTGATGCAGTCTTGTCAATCATCTACGTGATGAAATCCATCAATCCATTTGCAGTAGATAGATTGTTTGACTAAATAATGCATGCAAAATGCATGAGTAGTTTTCTAAAATCAATTGTTGTAAGCGTTCCATCAGCTAACTGTTTGTTCTATGAGGCTATGTATTGTTATAAAGATCAAGGTTGATCACAATGAACCCAACCTTTTTGTGCAACTACAATTCTTTCCATAGATAGGCTTGCATAGATCCTTCAAAACTTCTATATGTAAAATTTAAGCCACATCTCAAATTTTATCCAAATTCATATTATTTATTTTTTACCTAAAACTAGAATCCGTTTATTACAAGTTTAACCTCTTCCGATACTTTGCACCAGTTTAACCTATACTTTGCGTCTCGTGCAAGTTTCCTATAGTGACTCTGTTTGGCATATAGGGACTAGTAGATGACTATTAATAGTAAGGTGTTGTTAGCTATTTTAAGAAATGATTTTTTTAGCTGGATTTCTGAGAAATAAATTTACATTAATTACTAATTTTTGTTGTCAGAATTCATTTCTGAATCTAGAAATGGATTCAGCATGTTGAAAAACTTTCAGGACTCTCAAATTTTACAGAAATAATCACTTAAATCTACTAATCCAACAATTTCTCACGTGCTTTAAAGCAATTATTCTTGAAAAAAATAACCTTTAACTTACTGCTTAATGAATAATGAAATTTAGCATCATAAAAGAATTCATACGTTTCCAAAATGTAAGAAATCCAAGCAAGTTTAGTGCCCTTTCTCGAAATTAGCTGTCCCATGTTTCGTAGTATAGTGAAAATTAGTTGTTTTTGTTTAGAAAATATAAGACATCAGCCCAGGTTTTGTGTCAATAATCAACATTAACGGTAAGCCTATGAATAGTAATTGCGCATTCCCTTATATGTCGGTGTTGTATGATACATTGGGACTGATCCTCTCGGTAATTGTGAGACAAAGTGATTATGACACAACGTGATATGCCCTAATAATTTGCATCGTCACTGGTAATTGTGAGACAACGTGATATGTCCTAATTTCCTATTAATAATTTGCATCTCACTGCAAACACGAGAAATCCAGCGAACCCCCCCTTTTGATCTTCTCCTTATAAGCCAGCCGCTTCTCTCCATCGTCCTCCATAACCGAGCATCTGCTGTATTGATGACACTGGCAGCATTTGAAGATTAATTCGAGTTCAGCAAGAAGGCTGCGATTACAACTGTATTGCTAATTGGTTTGAGTCGAAATTGCCTGTTGATAGAAACCAAACTTGTTTGGTGGTTCTGGGAATAATTGAACCGTGAATCGGAATGGCTACTGAAGCAGACATTACAAGGGATGACAAGAGGTCATGGGCAAAGAAGCCGAATAGTGTTATGGCACTGTTCTTTCTCCTCCTACTTCTGCTGGTTGTGTCTCCTCTACTTCTCTGTCAGCCCATGGAGCCGATGCCTACAATCAATGTGGGGAGAATGAGATCGAATACCCCCCCGGATCTCAACTCGTTCAGTGTTCCCGAAATGAGTGTTGCACCTGCTTTGGCTGCTACTGGTGGTTTTAATGCCGATGCCCATGAGGTTAGCAATAGCTCAAATTCAAGCAGGAATTGACGGATCACGTCATGGTAACTTAGTTACAATACCCTTATCATCTGCACGCAGTAGTCTAATTGTTGTCTCAGTTTGACATGAGATCATGCTTTCATTTTATGTGGAGTACTAGAGGTATGGACTGCTAGTCATGTCTACTTATTAGTTTGAATTTTAATCATGTATTTAGTGTTGTTTCGAGGAAAAACAAAAACTGAACCTCTCGAGACTCTCAGAACACCCTTGCGTTTATCTGTGTGAGTCTCGATTCCACTGTGGACGAAAGAATAAGAGAGGATTTGAGTTATAAGAATAAAAAAACTGTTTGATTGGAGAAAAGAATAAGAGAGGATTTCATTTATATGAAAAAAAATATTGTTTCACCTATTATAATGTAGCACCTTTTTTTTCTATCGAATGTCCCGGTCAATGGCCTTGGCCATCTAAGGCCAAATTATTTTATTTAAAAAAAAACAAAAAATAATGAATGAATTGGAAGGTTTAACGGGTTCATCTTAAAGCAATTCCATCTATTTATTAGCCCAGGTGAAAGGTAGGAATATAGTATTTTATTTATGGTTTATCATCTATTGGTTTTTTTTATTACAAATATTTCTCTTTATGTAAAATGTTATATATATGCTTAATAAAATAATTATTTTTTCATAATATTTAAGTTACTTTTATTAAGCATATGATTGATTAACAAATTTGATGTCTTATGGCTGAGCTCTAATCTAATGAGATGTTTCAATTTTAGATTATACTTAAGTTTTGAATTTTAATTATCTAACATGCATACTATGCATTTTTTTTCCAAACATAGATAACTTAAGTTTGGAGTTTTAATCTTAAATAACTATGGCATCTATTCATCAAGGTCATTAAATTCATGCTAGTGGAATAAATCTATGTGAATTGCAATTATTTTTTCATAATATTTTTTTAACAACTTTGTAACCTATTTTTTGTAACTATCATGTAACCAAATTTATTTATTGTTCTAGCCCAACCTCATTTTTCCATCTTCACTTTTCTTATCTCCTAATATATTTTAGAAGTTTTCTTTTGTGTATATACCCCAAATTGGAGTTTGGTCCCAATTTTTTTGTTTGTGTCAAAAATTATTATGAACCATATCTTTCTTTGTTTTTAAATTTTTCTTTATTAGTAATCCAATAATTGATAGTTTTTCTTTTTCCTTCCAATTATGTAGAAGTTTAGTTTAAAATTAGTGATTATGTTTTAGATTATGAGATAAATAAAGATATAAACATA
>ML783821.1:618696-636320 GCA_009831015.1 Picea engelmannii | reverse complement strand
TGAATATTTTATAAAACTAAATTAATGAGAGTGGAGTCAAATACCATCCTATTTTATAATATGAGAAAATAATGTTAGAATTGCAAATGCTGAAAATACAATTCAAATATGATAATTAACAATCACACATAGATAAGGAACACAAGGATTTCAAGTGGTTCACCTACGTCCACCAAGCATAGGCATGGGTTGTCTTATTATTAAAATCAAACTTGCAAGTTCTCACTATGTCTCTCTTTGCCTCTACGGGCTTACATGTATTTATATACATTTACAAGAAATTGACTATTAAATGCAATCCTTATCTGTATTCTAACTTGGTCTATTTGGTTGTAACCAACGCAGAATAATAGGATCCAAATCCATCGTTAGAGGAATGCGTTTTCATCAAATCCAAACAATCTACACCTTGACAACAATTAACCTGATACCTTTCTCTTTCCTTTTGTTCATCACCATTTCTGCAAGCCAAGAAAAGCCAAGCACCACTATAGCTTCTCTAATAAAATTGGTTTCATGATCTCGCCTATGTGACTTGCATGAGTTTGGATTTCCTAAGAGGTCACTCCACCTCCAACTTGTCTTCCACAACTGTGTTGTGAGACATATTTAGCGATAGATCTCCTCATATCCAAAACACCTGTAAAATATGCATTACAATTATCACAGACTATATCAGTGTAACCATTATAGGTGACATTTGTGCTTCTCAAATGCTGAAGCACCCATTTCACTACAACACCTAAATCTGTCACGTATCTGACAACATCATTAGCATGTGAAACATGTGGTCTTAACCATTTCATCAAATTCAATAGATCTCCTACACGAGATATAACCTTTTCTTCTTTATAGACAGGCCCTATGCTTGAAGAAAACTTATAATGGAAAGCAAGAGGGATAAAAACTGGTTTTACAATGTTCATAATGAACTCCAACAACAACTTACCATTACCATCTATGTGTATTCCTATGCCCATAATTTGTTTTGCTGCTCCTTGATCCCTCATGTGAATTGTCCTATCCACCTAAGTCATTTTCTTACTGATTTTATTCATGCTTCATCTTACATCAATCATATCATCAACAAATAACATCAAGACTGTGAATGTACTATAAGCTGTATAATCATTCCCTCCCTTTGAAAAATTATGACTCACTATGACGGATTCAAACAGCTTGTGTATTTTCCTCGGTACCAATAGGCCATACAATAAATTATCTAGCATGCAAACAAATTTACCATTGCAAATTTGAATCAACCATTTTGGTTGTTCCATACATACTATATCCCTTTCAATGGTGACCTTGTGAGAAGTAGGATCCCACACACAACATCCCTTTATACCACCATCATAACTTGCAGAGAAATAAAAAAAACAGGAATTTGAAAACAAAGATTTTAAGTCTAGAAATAATCTACCACTTATAAGTACCTGCAATTCTTTATTTCTCTTATGATATTGATGCTTCTTCCATAAACAAGAATATACATCTGTCACTTCAGATGCCACTTCAGTACTCCCTTCGAGATTATAAAGGTTTTCAACCTTTTTTGCCTTCATCACTACTAAACTAACTTCGACAATGTGAGTGCTCCACCTTGACCTGTATACTTATAGCCGCAAGAATCCAACACTCCCAATGAAATGCAATTTGATTTAATCTCAGGTACATATCTAACATCCGTTAATTCCCTAACGATACCATCGAACATCATGATTCTAATACTGCAAACCCCAACAGTTTTACAGGGAATACCATTTCCCATAAACACTAGACCCTCATCAACAAATTGGTAAGAAAAGAACCAATTTCTATGTGAGCACATGTGGTGGGAGGCACCTGAATCTAACTGTCATTCTTATTGATATTGTAAATTACTAGAAATGGATAAAAATTGATCAATCATACCTAAATTTGTTTCCTTCGTAGAGTTTTCCATAGATTTATTTTTCTTCCAACAATCTTTCTTTAATGTCATGTTTTTCCACAGTACCCACATTTTGTTTTACCCTTTCTATGTTTTGACTTAGATCGAGAAAAAATTCTCTCATTCTTCTCTTTAGTTCGCCCTCTGATCAACATCGCCTCTGAAGTTGAGGTTTCTTTGCTAGATTTTCTCCTCATCTCCTCAGCCAACAAAGCTCCCACAACATAGTCATAATATAAAAAATCTATTGATCTAAAGCTAATAGAGGTGACTATATTATCCCAAGACTCACGCAAAGAAAACAATAGTGTAATAGCCTTATCTTCATCTTCAAATTTAACTTCCATACTAGTCAATTGAACTATAAGGGTATTGAAGGTATTTAAATGGTCAACAACTTTTGTACCTTCTTTCATCCACATACTGTACAACTGTCTTTTCAAGTAGATTCTAATCGTCAAGGAATTCGTCATATATAGACTTTCCAACTTGCTCCATAAGCTTGATGTTGTATCATCTCCTACGATATTAAACAAAACCTCACCCGTGAGACATAAACGAATGGTACTAAGAGATTTCGCATCCAGATCTTCCCATTTCCATTCCGTCATGGCTATTTGCTTCTTTGACTTGTCTTCCAATGATTTTTGCAACCTTTGTTGCACCAGTAAACATCGCATCTTGAGCTTCCAGAGCTCAAAGTTGTTTTTACCAATGAACTTTTCAACTTCAAACTTCGAAATCTACATCTTAGGCATTTGCACAAAAAATATCCTATTACCCAAATCACTGCTTATAATAACCAAGGATTTAAAAAATAATGTGGAGGAATGATTGGTAAAAAAGTTTAATTTAAAAACCTTTTAATAATATATAAAAAGGTTAAATAAAAATAAAATTATAAAACAAAAATATTCACTTCTTAAAACTTTAATTCCTCCACGTGACTTGTGCAAAATTCTTCATACCATAAACCTTTTACCTTAAGTTTTTACCACATGACTTTAAAAAGCATGCCCTTTTAAAAAACCATGTGAACTTAATTTAAGAGATCGTGACTTTTTTATTTAAGAGAGTCGTCGCACCTCATGCTACCACTCAAGTGCATCGACATCAAAGGTCTCTGCACCTACCGCTGCACTTTGACTATGTCGATTCCCTATTCTGACTACCACTAGAGTGCAACAATCTTGAAAGATCTGCACACTATGCTTCAACCTTAAACTGCGACGATTTCAACAATTTTTCACAAATGAAAGTTAGAGTAATAAGATGTCACACCCTTCGAGAGGAGGGACCTGTAGTGATGTAGAAATCGACGCAAGTCACACAAATGTTGTTTCTCCTCTAAAATTTGACGCCCTCGACTCCAAACAACACTAATACCACTTGTTAGAATTGTAAATGCAGATAACACAATTCACATATAATAATTAACAATCACACACAGATAAGGAACACAAGGATTTCACGTCGTTCAACCAAACGTTGGGCTATGTCCACCAAGCATAGGCATCGATTGTCTTAGTATTCAAATCATGGGGATTACAACAGACTTGCAAGTTCTCACTATGTCTCTCTCTTTTCCTCTATGGGCTTACATGTATTTATATCCATTTACAAGAAACTCATTATTAAATGCAATCTCTATCCATATTCTAACTTGGTCTATTTGGTTGTAACCAACGTAGAATAATAGGATCCAAATCCATCCTTAGAGGAATTCGTTGTCACCAAATCCCAACAAATAATTGTATGGTCATTATTCATATTGAAGTTTATTGAGTCAACATTCAATGATGTCAAAGAGTTACAAAGTTAATAACAATATGATAAGTGGATGATTGTTTGAGCTTATATTTCTAATTAAGCACTTAAAATCTATAGTAATATGTTAATTTTTGTAACTATTAAGTTTATTAATTATGTGTGATTATCTTAGCTTAGGTGGCATAAAAAAGATTCATTAATTTTATCTTTCTTTTATATGATTATTATATTTTTCATAAATAATTTAACATGCAACATTATAATTTCAGAAGTTAATGTTAAGATCATACCTATATGGACATATTTTTCTATTTAACACATCTCCTTTCAATTTTATTGAATATTTATTTTATACAATAAATAATAATTGATTGATATTATAACAAAAGGTTACCATTATTTGTTGGTTTTAGTATAGTTTTGATAAGTAATGCCATACCACTTCACTTGTAAAACTAGTTTTAAGAGCATAGACTAATGCAATTTTGGTGTTGGCATATGCATCTTCAAAACGTTGACATGCAATGTTGTAATTCAAATCTATACACCAAAACCTTTGCAGGGACATGGCCACTACAATGACATTTGTTTTCTATAGTTTTGCAATAAAAGTAAGTTGTAGAAAGTTTTTTTTTAAGCACTGGATAAAAAAAATATTTGATTGGAAAAAAGAATAAGAGAGGATTTCACTTCTAAGAAAAAAAATATTGTTTCATCTATTATACATGTAGCACCTTTTTTTTTCTATCGGATGTCCCTCTCAATGGAATTGGCGGCCAAACTATTTTATTTAAAAAAACAAAAAATAATGAATGAATTGAAAGGTTTAATGGGTTCATCCTAAAGGAATTCCATTTATTTATTAGTCCATGTGGAAGGCATGACTATAGAATTAGATTTATGGTGGACTATCAATTGTTTTTTTTTACTATAAATATTTTTCTTGATGTCCAATGTTGTACATATGGTTAACAAAATAATTATTTTTTCATAATATATAAGTTACTTTTATCAAGCATATGATTGATTCACAAATTTGATGTCTTATGGTTGAGCTCTAACCGAATGAGATGTTTCAATCCTAGGTTATACCTAAGTTTTGAATTTTAATTACCTAACATGCACACAATGCAATTATTTTTCAAACATAGAAGGAAGTGAAGTATGACATGGTTGTACGAGTGATTCCACCCAAGTTCATTGTCAAGGGAGATATGTTAGGTGCAATAGGGCATATGAGGTATTTGAATCATGACCTTGCAAATTTAAAGAAGTTTCCAGAGTTAGCGCTGCATAATTATTTGCATGTGGGAATGAACCCGAGATCACTTGTAATCATGATTGAGGCACAGGAATCGGCGATAGGATTGCATCGAACAAGAATACTAAATATGATGGAGATACCCCATTTTAGCAAAATCATAGAGATAAACATTTGCATCAAATTATTGCTAAGTTGCATCCATGGAAGGTTTTTGATGGTTGAACAGAACAATTTCGATCGACACATACTTGATTGCACAGATTACAGTATTTCCATTAGTAGGAAAAGACCCTCTACCATTATTCAACGACAAGATGTAGGAAAAATCCTTAGCAGAAAGAATGGAGGAAAAATATGGCACATTGAGAGGAGCATGTAGACTAGACATTGCAGGTATCAACGAGGATACCGTAACATTTGAAACACAGCTGTTGGACTATAATCTACTAAGAAAATGTTGCAAGGACCAGGTGCCAGCGGGAGTCAGAGAAGGAACGAAGAAATTTGTAGCAGGAGTGATGATGAACTGGTCAACATTTCTCATGAACCAATTGTTAATGGAATGCAAGGAGGAACATGAGAAAGGCACTTTAGTTCCATTATGCATGGTTATTATTTTTGATATAATTCACTGCTTGGAGGGAACCAGAAGAGATGTAGTTCCTCGAAAGAATGCATAAAGCATTCTTGGAAGCAAGATATGTGTCATTGTGCCATATAGCACATAAGAATAGATAGTTGGACAATAATATAACTTTCTACATCTATAAGAAGACTATTCAACAATGCATTGAAGACATGTCATGCATTCAACCGCAGATAGATGAATCTTATAAGTACATTGTGTGATTTAAGGCATGGAAACACCATATGCATAATTAAAAAAAGAAGGATCTAGATCAACAATTGTTGTCAATGCATTACAGGGTGATAGAGAAAGAAATCAACCAAATAGTAAACGACTAGTAAAGAGTGGAGAGTCCCAGTGATAGAAACAATGCAATAGGAGACACAACTAAAAAAGGATCAAGAACAATAAGAATAAGAACAAAGAAATGGTGAAGGTGACGTTCAGGGAATCCCACCGCCCATTGGAGAAAATAGGAAGAACCGTCTAAAGGAGCAATAAATGCACAAGAATATGAAGAGGAAAGCCTCCAAGAAAGTAGTGATCCAATATTTAACTGAGGAGGACTTAGAGAAAATCAGATATCAAGTGAAGGAAGTAACGAAAGAAGAAATTATGCGAGCCACGCAAAAATAGTAGTAGATGCATACGACTGTGTAGGAACAAATAATGACACTACACCAAATTTTGGAGGCAAGTAGGATACCACCAGTTAGAATGAGAGAAGAATAACATACTGAGATTATAGCCAAGAAAACAGAGTCACAATCGATGTCATCACAACCATCGACAACATCAATAGATCTAGAGTAATGAAGATAGCAGTAGAGGCATTATATTTCACATCATTAGAGATGTGTGATTGTGCATAGGAACTCAGTCATATTGACTTAATGTTGTCAAAGCTACCTATGAACGTGTTACATATCTTCCAGTCAAGTGTAACACTAAAAATTTAGTTGTGTACGAAGTCAACTACGATGGATCTAGATAAAGTGAATGAGGCCAATGAAACACTACATGCCAAATATAGTAGATGAGTGCAAGTGTGGGATGATGATAGACAAAGAGAAGGAAGGTTGAAAAATCCAATAAAAGAAGTATACAGTAACTTCCCAGAGATACCAATGGAAGTATATATCCCATTGGAAGAGAAAGTGATGAAGATCAGTAAATATATTCAAGGATTTCACCTGAATATTGTTGACTTGGAAGCATGCACAACACCAAGTAATCCAACCAAAGAAAGAGAGAAAAGGGAGATGAGAACTGCGATGACAGTCAAAATAATTAAGTTTTTTGATGAATAATGTGTGAAGTTGTATGAAGAAAGGACACAAGTATGGACTCAGTTTCTAGAGAATGGAGAGATACAATCGTTGGGAAAATAGTTATAGAATGCACAAGAGAAGGCATGGAAGATTAGAGATACATCGAATTCTTTTCCACCAACAAAGTAGATGATTGCAATTATTGAGAATAGACAATTGAACCAAGAGATAAATTAAATCAGAATGGAATAATAGAATATTGAACAGAAGTTGGAGCCACTATAGAAAGAACCCTTCAAAGTGACAAAATAACTTGGGGCATCGTAGGCAATAGTGAAGCAAGCAGTGCAGGATAGTGCAAATAAGTTCAAGAACCCTATTATTGCACAGACGACAGACAAAATTTTGGCGCAAGAAGTGAAAGAAAAGGAAAATATTGCAACTGAAAAGTAGACATTTGAGAAGCTCGTTGTGACACTGAAGGAAGAACATCAACAGAACTAAGTGGCTCGGGACAAGCCACAAGTGAGTATTGGGAGCCTCTTGGGACAGGACATTTGTGACAATTTTTTGGAAACTACGCAAGAACGTGTGTCGAAGAAATAAAAGAACTAGTGTATTTTTAAGCTCAGTGTGCACAGAGGAAGGAAAAGTAATTAGCACAATTTAAGAATCGGTGCATGCAAAGGAAGGAAGGAAGTTAGAAGTGATTAGGAATTTTGGGTCCTTAGAAATGGGATAAGTCGTAATGTAATAATATAAATATTTAAATGTTTTGGGTAGAAGGTAGAGAATGTAATGATAGCTTAGAATATCTAAGTATGCACTGTATGTGCGAAGGACAAGGGAATCTTGGGGTATAACTAAGATATCATGTATGAGCATAGTGCGCATATGTTGTAAGGAATGATTCTGAATAATAATATAAGAATTCAGTCATTATGGACGTATCCCATCTCGGGTGAACCACTTTAAATATGGTGTCTTTGTATTATGCTATGATGTGTTTTATTGTTTTTTGTATTGTGTGCATACGATTTACTTATGTTATTATGCATATGTTATATGTTTCTGCACACATGGTATAAGATATAATGAATGAATGTTAACGATAATGCTTATGATGAATGCCTCACATCCCTTCACGACTGTGGAAACCTCGTTCCTATAGTCCCCATAGATACCCCGGGTGAGACTTCACCTTCTTGGGGGTGATGCCGAAAGTGTCAATATCTTAGGGTTTTGTTGGTGAATTAATGTTGAACCCTGGGTCTGCCCACTGCACTCCAACACCAATAATGTAAAATTGTCTAATTTTTATGTTGGATCGTGCCTCGTAATGTAAAATCATCCAATTTTTTTATATTTCAAATATGAAACTCAATCATTGATGACAATGATCTGTTTCCATAAAATAGTGGTGCAATTATTGGGAATTAAGAATGATCAAAGCAAGAGAAGGGATTAGCAGAGGATTGCAAGACTTGAAGGTAAAATTCATTAACTGGATTTTGAATACTAATAAGTGATGTCCATAGATAAGATATTTTACTGCAAGGGTAGAGTATATTGTAGTGGAAAGTGGATATGAAGGAGAAAGAAGGTAATTGTGATCACGGAAGTAGGTCAAGTCAGTCTTTCTCTCAAGAGAACTTACAAAACTCTTCTACATGAAGTTTTGTAGTTGTAACATTGGAGTTGTGTGGTTGTAATGTTGGAGTTATGCTTTTATAACATTGTAGTGGTGGAGAAGCAGAAAGAGGATTAGCACTCCCTCACAAATGAGGGAGATGTCTAGTGGTAGCGGTGGAGAATGTGAAGAAGAATGAAGAGAAGCATGATCGAACGAAATTAAGGTAGTGAAAACCCATCTTTGAGCCCTCTTGATGGTGTGTTGATGGATTTGTAGATGAATTTGCAGTTTTTTGTGATGCAGGAGGAGAAGACCACTATCTTTGTGGAGCATGGTGGAAATTGAAAATGAAAAAACCATTGTTTCTATTTCCTCAACTACATAGAATCCCTCGAATGCACTACAGAATTGTCATAAGCTTTGATTGCCTCGACTTCACAAATTGACTGCACAAAATCACTCCAGTGCGAAATTTTCAGAAGAGACAGGCTCACAAGCCATCAAATCTAGGAAGCTCAATGTTATTTATTGGAGCTCACATAGCCACAGTCCCTAGAGTGCAGTAAAGACTCTATCATTCATATTAAATCTCAGTGTGTATGCACCAATCCATAGTTGATCGAGAAATAAGACTTCAATCCTTTTTTACGAATAACATGAAATGGGAAACGACATTTCTTAATTTTTGTAACTTTATAAAGCTTGTAATAAACTCCAACTTTGGTTAAGTGTAAATATAATGGGTTGGTCAACTCTAAATTCTTATAGTAACTTCTTATAATAAGAAGTGAATGTTGAACCATGTACTAATAAGATTTTTTTCCTGGTTAGAATTTGATGATTTTATAAGTTAGCTTTTAAGACACATAAAACTTCTATATGAAAAATTTTAGCCACTTCTCAAATTTTAGGCAAATTCATATAATAACATTTTTTCCTCGTTAGAATTTGATGATTTTATAAGTTAAATTTTAAGACACATAAAACTTCAATATGTAAAATTTATTGTAAAGCAATTCCATCTATTTATTAGTCGAGGTGAGAAAGGCAAGAATATAGTATTCTATTTATGGTTGACCATCAATTAGCTTTTTTTTACTACAAATATTTTTCTTGATGTACAATGCTATACATATGCTTAACAAAATATTTATTTTTCATAATACTTAAGTTACTTTTATCAAGCATATGATTCACAAACAAATTTGACGTCTTATGGATGAGCTCTAACCCAATGAGATGTTTCAATCCTAAGTTATACCTAATTTTTGAATTGTGATTACCTAACATGCATACAATCCAACTTTTTTTCAAACATAGATAACCTAAGTTTGGAGTTTTAATCTTAAATAACTATGGAATATATTCATCAAGGTCATTAAATTCATGTTGGTGGAATAAATATATATGAATTGCAATTATTTTTTCATAATATTTTTTTTAACAATCTTGTAACCTATTTTTTGTAACCATCATGTAACCAAATTTATTTATTGTTCTAGCCTAACCTCATTTTTCCATCTCATCTTTTCTTATATCCTAATATATTATAGTAGTTTCCTTCTATGTATATACCCCAAATTGGATTTTGGTCCCAATTTTTTGTAAATTCAATTATCATTGTGTCAAAAATTATTATGAACCATATCTTTTTTTGTTTTTAAATTTTTCTTTATTAGTAATTCCAATAATTGATACTTTTTCTTTTTCCTTCCAAATATCGATAAGTTCAGTTTAAAATTAGTGATCATGTTTTAGAGTATGAGAGAAATAAAGATATATGAAAAAAACAAAAATTACAAAATTCAAACACAGTAATAAAAAAAAATACAACATAACTAATGTTACATGAATATTTTATAAAACCAAATTAATGACACTCGAGTGAAATACCATCATATTTTATAATATGAGAAAATAATTGTATGGTCGTTATTCATATTGAAGTTTATTGAGTCAATATTGAATCATGTCAAAGAGTTACAAAGTTAATAACAATATGATAAGTGGATGATTGTTTGAGCTAATTTTTCTATTTAAGCACATAAAATATATAGTAATATGTTATTCTTTGTAACTATTAAGTTTCTTAATTATGTGTGATTATCTTAGCTTAGGTGGCATAAAAAAGATTCATTAATTTTATCTTTCTTTTATATAATTATTATATTTTTCATAATAAATTTAACATGCAACATTCTAATTTCAGAAGTTAATGTTAAGCTCATACCTATATAGACATATTTTTTTATTTAACACATGACCTTTCAATTTTATTGACTCTTTATTTTATACAATAAATAAGAATTGATTGATATTATAACAAAATGTTGCCATTATTTGTTGGTTTTAGTATAATTTTGATAAGTAATGCCATACCACTTCACTTGTAAAACTAGTTTTAGGAGCATAGACTAATGCAATTTTAGTATTGGCATATGCATCTTCAAAATGTTGACATGCAATGTTGTAATTCAAATATATACACCAAAACCTTTGCAAGTACATTTCTACTACAGTGGCACTTGTTTTCTATAGTTTTGCAATAAAGGTAAGTTGTAGAAAGTTTTTTTTTAAGCACTGAATAAAAAAACTGTTTCATTGGACCAAAGAATAAGAGAGGATTTCACTTCTAAGAAAAAAAATACCGTTTCACCTATTATACATGTAGCACCTTTTTTTTTTCTATCGGATGTCCCTCTCAATGGTATTGGCGGTCAAACTATTTTATTTAAAAATACAAAAAATAATGAATGAATTGAAAGGTTTAATGGGTTCATCCTAAAAAAATTCCATTTATTTATTAGTCCATGTGGAAGGCATGACTATAGCATTAGATTTATGGTTGACTATCAATTAGTTTTTTTTTCCTATAAATATTTTTCTTGATGTCCATTGTTGTACATATTCTTAACAAAATAATTATTTTTTTATAATATTTAAGTTACTTTTATCGAACATATGATTGATTGACAAATTTGATTACTTATGGTGGATATCTAACCGAATGAGATGTTTCAATCCTAGGTTATAGCTAAGTTTTGAATTTTAATTACCTAACATGCACACAATGCAATTCTTTTTCAAACATAGAAGGAGGTGAAGTATGACATGGTTATACCAGTGATTCCACCCAAGGTCACTGTCAAGGGAGATATGTTAGGTGCAATAGGTCACCTGAGGTATTCAGATCATGACCTGGCAGATTTAAACAAGTTTCCAGAGTTAGCGCTACATAATTATTTTCACATGGGAATGAACCCGAGATCACTTGTAATCACAATTGAGGTGCAGGAATGGGTGACAGGATTGCATCGAACAGGAATACTAAATATGATGGAGATACCCCATTTTGGGAAGAGCGTAGTGATAAACATTTGCATCCAATTATTGCTAAGTTGCATCCATGGAGGGTCTTTATGGTTGGACAAAGCAATTTCGATTGACACACACTTGATTTCAAAAATTAGAGTATTTCCATCAGTAGGGAAAGACCCTCTACCATTGATCACAAACAAGATGCAGGAAAAAGCCTTAGTAGAAAGAATGAAGGAAAAATATGGCACATTCAGAGGAGTGCGTGGACTAGACGTTGCAAGTATCAACGAGGATAAAATATGATTTCCGAAACACGTGTTTGACTATAAGATACTAAGAAAATGTTGCAAGGACCAGGTGCCAACAGGAGTCATAGATGCAATGAAGAAATTTGTAGTAGGAGTGATGATGAACTGATCAACATTTCTCATGAACCAATTTTTAATGGACTGCAAGGAGGGACATGAGAAAGGAACTTTGGTTCCATTATGCATGGTTATTAATTTTGATAAAATTGACTGTTTGGAGGGAACCATAAGAGACACAGTTCCTGGAATGAATGCAGAAACCATTCTTGGGAGAAATATATGTGTTAATGTGGAATATTGCACACAAGAATATATAGTTGGACAATAATATAAATTTCTACATCTATAAGTGTTACACCTCAAAATTACTCACTTCGATAGTGTCGCAAGTGTCGTCATTACAAGTGTTGTAAGTGTCGCATCATGTTTGGAAGTGTCACATATTGACTATAATTGTTGCAAGAGTAGAAAACATCATACTGCCATATTTCCTATGTCATGCCTCTAACGACATCATAAAGACACTTAATACACCTCAAAGACTAGTTTTGAAGAAGAGAAATCAGTTGACAGGGAGTACAAGCCTTTTTCCATTGAAAGAACCACTCAAATATGGAGTTTGGAGAGGATAACTCCCTTACCCACTGTCACATAGTGATAGCGCTCACTGGGCCTCTTTGGGGGAGTGATTGAGTTCACTTTCCACCCTTTTGGGGGAGCTCTACCCTTTCTAAGTGAATTTTTGGTTTGTTAGAGGAAATCAAGGGACAATCCCCTCAATATCTAAAGGTAGTTGGGTTCGGATCTTGGATCAAGGCATGATCTTAGGGAGGATCCTCAACTAAAGGAGAGGAATCCTCAACTTATCCCAAATATATGTCAAGTGGTTGGACCTCTCCAAGGTTATATAAGGAGGTTTCCTCATGGTGAAAGAATGGAAGAGACTAGAGATTGATACCAAACTTATAATCATGTAAGTGGTATGAATAGAAGAGATTGGAGATGTGACACTTATGATCTCATAAGTGAGATTTCATTAGAGAAATCAATGTATATTACTTGAGCAAAGGGGTTGGACAAGGAGAACTGGAAGAATCTGTTACACCTTTGTTCAAAGGGTTGTAAGTACTTTTACTTATTCTCATTAATAATCAATGCTTGGCCTGTTGATTTCAAACTTATGTTTGTTCCATATGAGTTTTTCTATAGTAGATGGATATATATTTGAGATAATATCAATAGAGTAAGAAGTCCATTGTATCTTTGCTTGTCCTACAGGACCTATCAAGGAGCTCAGGATCAAATCTCAGCCAGGGCATTGCAAGGAGAAATGTCGCTAATAAGGTACATATATTTCTCCTTCTCTTTCATTTATTAGCTTGATTAGATCTAAAAGAAAGTCAGTGTACATGCTAAGCACTTTTTTGTCTTGGCCTTAGGAGTCTAGAGACCAAGAGGGAATCCACTTGTCCGCAGGGGGATTCACCTACAATAGAAATTGGCAACTCTACTGGGGTGGAGCTCTGATTTTTGTTTCCATTCCCAGATCCTGTTTTGGCCCTTTTCCCACTCACTTTTCCTTCTCCATATTGTATTTTTTATTCTTAGATTTGTTTGATTGCCTCTTTATTTCATCATGATCACCCTGATTGACTGAATTTCCTTGATTTTTTGAGTTTCTGGGCATTTTTCTGATATTTTGTAGCAGAGAGCTCCCCTTACCTTTCTATTAGAGCACCAACACTCCCTGGTGGTCTTACACATAGCGTTGGAATTATCTGGTGCCACTTACACTAAAGCGCTACCCAATTTTCAGTGAAACATTCTCTAGGTTTTCAGTTTCTGAGTTCAGTTTTTGCCTTTTGCATTTGCTCAGGGTCTCATACTCTCAGTCCATCTTGGTATTGGCCTTCAACACCTTGTTTTCTAAGGATTCATCCTCTTTTGTTTGGATTTTTTGACATTTGTCCTTACTTTGCAATAACTCTTTGTCCTTGACGATTTGAAGTCAATTTATCCTTTTCTTCTCGTTTATCTAAATGAGTGAAAACTTTGTAATGAGTTTCAAAGGTATTTTGCACTTTTTTTTTTATCTTTGAGTCATCTTGTACAAGCTCTTTTTCCTTCCTTTTGAGTTTTTGGCTTTTTGTTTCTTGTTTGATCACAACAAGGGTGTCTTTTGGTTTATGTGAAGTTTTCTTCCAGATTGCTTAAATCTCACAACTCTTGAAGTCTGATTAGCATAGAAATATTTACATCTACTGGTTATCAGTCACATTTAAACATTTTAGCATTGCATTGGATTCCTTATTGAGGACTATTGCATGAGGTCATTGCATCTTAGTGTTTGACAGTGAAAGGGAAATCCTTCTCCTTCCCTTAATTAGACATTCATTGAAAGAAAATATTAGTTATCATTTCTTATGCATGTTTTGGGAACTGAGTCATAATATCATCAATTTTCACTCTCATACACCTCTAAGTAAAGAACAACCACTAAAATTAACGCTTAACTAAAATTTATCATACTTTTTACATCTTTGTTAGAAAACCTACAATAGTTTAAGGTGTAGGGCTTTGGAATAGGTTGAAAGGATAACTTTCCAAACTTATCAAACAAACTTAGCATCTTGTGATAGGGAGAGAAAATCCAATTGTCGTATAGTATTTTTGGGATCCCCCTCTCACACAGGGTTATGCATGAGGTCACATTTGGGTGAGTTATGAATATTATCCCTGAGTGGTTCAACTATTTGTAGTGATAGGATTGTATATTGGGGGTCAATTGTGTAAATTCTAACCTTGTACAATGTCTACTGTAAACAGATTTTCAGAAAAGTGTAAAATTTAAACCTGCGAAGTAAAGCAATGCATATAGATTCTTAAGAAATACAGAAATTAATCAATGGCTCATACACAGAGTACACAAAGATTTTATACCAGAAACCCTCAACCGAGAAAACCTTTCTTATTTTCATTATATCGAATTTCACCATTCGCCATACAATATATACAATGTTTTTAGGTATTCCATAGATACCAAAACCCTAATCCCTTAATCTAGGATTAATTTACAAATCCACTAAAAATAGCAAAAACCGCCCAAAAAAACAATTTCGGGGCGCTGCCCCGAGCTACCATTCGTTGTCGAACGCTATGCGTAACTAGGGGGGGAATCATCAGATGCAGTTGTCATATCTGATGCGCCCACGCACATACACATGCAAAGAATATAACACATACCCAACATTCTCCCACTTGTTGTTTTCTTTGCATCCAGGGGTCCAGGGGATTATATAGTCAACATTCTAGGGCAGCAATGCCCATTGTTACTCTACACCAGGAGAAATTTTCTGTGCTCATAGAATTTTTCAATGAATCTGTAGCATTCTTCAAAGTGTCAACCTTTTCCAACAACACCTTCTTTTCATCAACCATGTCTCTCACAAAGTGATACTAAACATCAATATGCTTTGTCTTCGAATGATAAGCTGGGTTCTTTGCCAGGAATATTGCACGCTGACTGTCATAGTCTAATCTCACTGCTTGTTGTACCAACCCAATACCTGAACACAATCTTTGTAACCATACTGCTTCCTTTCTTGCATGAGTGGCTGCCATGTGTTCAACTTCTATAGTTGAGAGTGCCACTACAGCCTGTCTTTTTCTCATCCAACTGACTGCTCCTCCAAATAGGTTAAACACATACCCACTTGTAGATCTTTTTTGATCCAAATATACAACCTACTCTGCATCAACAAAGCCATGTATGTCCACCACTCTGTCTAATCTCGGTCTTCCTTGGTAGCACAATCCATAACTGGTAGTGCCACAAAGATACCTGAAGACCCTCTTTACTGTTGTCCAATGCTCCTTCCCTGGTTTTGACATATACCTGCTCAAAACTCCCACTGCATGTGCAATGTTCGGTCTAGTACAAACCATTGAATACATCAAACTGCCAACTACACTAGCATATGGAATATGGGACATGTCCTCTTCTTCTTCCTGTGTCTTGGGACACTGATCTGCAGATAAATTTACACCTATAGGAATAGGAACCTTGACCGGTTTACTTCCATGCATATTAAACCTCTGCAATATTGTCTCAACATATTTTCTTTGATTCAAACAGAGTTTCTTGCTTGCACGATCTCTTTTAATCTCCATTCCCAGAATGAAGTTAGCAGCATCGAGATCCTTCATGTCAAATTTGGAGGATAGCTGCGATTTCACCTCCTTGATAACATCCATGTTATTTCCTACCAACAACATGTCATCAACATACAACACTACATAAATGAAGTGATTACCAACCTGCTTGGAATATACACAGTGATCAGCCCTGCTTCTTACAAATCTCAATCCAAGGATGTATGTGTCAAACTTTTGGTACCACATCCTAGGTGATTGCTTCAGACCATATAGCGACTTCTTTAGCTTACAGACTAGCTCTTTCTTTCCCTTCACTACAAAGCCTTCTGGCTTCTTCATGTAGATTTCTTATTTTAGATCCCCATGTAGGAATGTTGTCTTCACATCCATTTGTTCCACTTCAAGATCAAAAGCAGGAGAAATAGATAAAATAAATCTAATAGAAGTTAGCTTAGCAACAGAAGAAAAAATCTCACCAAAGTCAATTCCCTCTACCTGGGAATAACCTTTTGCTACTAACCGAGCTTTGTATTTCTCCACTTTACCTTGCGCATTAAACTTCTTCTTGAACAACCATTTTCTACCAACCGATTTTATTCCAGCTGGAAGCTCAACTATATCCCATGCCTCATTCTTATTCAAGGAATCCATTTCTTCAACCATGGCCTTCTTCCAGAGTTTACTATCCTCTGAATTCACTGCTTCCCTGACAGTTATGGGATCATCATCAGTAATAGATAAAACAAAATTGGAATGAAAATCAGCTATACTATACCTTTCTGGCTTCCTTCTATCTCTCACTGATCTCCTCAATACCGGGGTATGAGGTTCTTCTTCTTCTTCTGCTGCTTCCTCTGCTTCCTCTTCTTCAGATGATTCAGATTTTGCATCATCCAACTCAAGCTCTATTTTCTCAGGTTTGTCTTGCGTTGGTGGGAATTCTTGTTTGGACACATCTTTTACCTCTCTGAAAACAACATCTCAACTGTAAACACTTTTCTTGGTTTCTAGGTTCCAAATCTTATAACCTTTCACACCATCTTTATAACCAATAAAGATACACTTTTCAGCTTTAATATCCAGCTTACTCCTATTTTCCTTTGGAACATGTACATAAGCATCACAACCAAACACTCTAAGATGTTGAAGAGAGGGTTTCTTTCAAGACCATACCTCGTGTGGAGTTGTATCATCCAACGCTGATGAAGGTGATCGATTGACCAGGTAACATGATGTACTCACTGCCTTTGCCCAGAATTCTTGTCCTAACCTGGCACCGCTTAGCATGCTCCTTACTTTTTCCATCAGTGTCTTGTTCATCCTTTCTGCAACTCCATTCTACTG
>ML783821.1:602154-618377 GCA_009831015.1 Picea engelmannii | reverse complement strand
TCCAGAGTGCAATTAGACATACCTTCAATCATACCTTTACCGTGCAGTGTTCGAAGGCCCTTTTCTCCAATATGCCCCAGTCTTTGATGCCACAACATGGTCTTCTTTTCTGGGACAGTATTGGTCTTGTCTCCTTCATTTTTTTGTTGAAGGACAAAAGAACTGTTACACCAATTAGTATAAGTTCTTCCCAACAACTTGTATGGAGTTCCAAAATGAACTCCCCTCATCAACACCATTGCTCCTTGTACCATCTTGCAAGTGTTCCTTTCAAATACAGTTTTCACTCCTGCATCACTCAACTTGCTTACAGATATTAGGCTCCTGGCTAGTTTTGGAATGTGTAGAACCCCAGGAAGAGTTCTAATCTTTCCATTGTTTAGCAGCAACTTAACCCTTCCACGTCCCTAGATTTTTGTTGTTGAGTCATCTCCTAGGAATACATCACCACCGTCATATTTTTCATATTCAGAGAACCACTCCTTGTGAGGATTCATATGGAATGATGCACCTGAGCCTATCAACCATACATCATGGTATGCATGTGTACTTGTAGATGCTAGGTAAACATCACCTCCTTCTTCAATGGAGGCTTTCACCTCCGTGGAAGAGGTACTATCAGATCCCTTTGGTTTTTCAACCTTCTTAGACTTGCAATCTTTCTTATAATGCCTTGTTTTACCACACTTCCAGCATTTCCTCAAATATTTTCCTGGAGACTTAGATCTACTTGTAGATTTAGATCTCCATCATGAAGGCTTACCAGGGTTCCTGTCTTGGGTACGCCCTCTTACAAATAAAGCATCTATGTTGTGACCATCCATGATTTTTTGCCTCATCTCTTCAGATAACAAGGATGCAACTACATCCTCATACTTCAATGTAGATTGAGTGGTACTACCTATTGCTACAACCAGATTATCCCAAGAGTCTGGCAAAGAGCATAACAAAGTAATACACTTATCTTCTTCTGCAATCGTAATATTAACAGATCCAAGTTGACTTACCAGCGTATTAAAGGCATTTAGATGTTCTGTCACAGAATCTCCATCTTCCATCCTAAGATGATACAACTTCTTTTGAAGAAACAACTTTTTTACCAGGGACTTTGATTGATACAAATTCCCTAACTCATTCCATACTTCCTTGGCTGTAGATTCTCCTGAGACATTCAACAACACCGAATATGCGAGACAGAGTCGAACAATACCCCTTGCTCTTCTGTCCAACTTGTCCCAATCTTCCTTCGACATACCAGTAGTTGGTGTACTAGTAGTTTGTGTAATGGTAGGTTGTGTACCAGTAGCCTGTGTGCTTGTAGATGGTGTACCAGTACGTTGTGTACCAGGATCCACAGCGATCCATTGTTCTTTGTCTACAAGAAGGTCCTCCATCTTGAGCTTCCATAGCTCAAAGTTTTTACCGTTGAAATTATCTATCTCGATTCTAGATGAGCTCTCCATTCCTCTTTCTTTACTTGAATACCCACTGCAAAAGCTCCCACTAAACCCAGGTTTATCACAGACCCAAGGAAAACTTGATCTATGAAGACTGAGCCAAACCCTCAGCAACAAAGGCGTCCCTCTGAAGCCAAAAATGAGCTTTGATACCACATGTAAGTTTTAAACCTATGAAGTAAAGCAATGAATATAGATTGTTAAGCAATACAAAAATTAATCAATGGCTCATACACATAGTACACAGAGATTTTATACCGGAAACCCTCAACTGGGGAAACCTTTCTTATTTTCATTATATCAAATTTCACCATTCGCCATACAATATATACAATGTTTTTAGGTATTCCGTAGATACCAAAACCCTAATCCCTTAATCCGGGATTAATTTACAAATCCGCTAAAAATAGAAAAATCGGCTAAGAATAGCAAAAACCACCCAAAAAATAAATTCAGGGCGCTGCCCCAAACGCTGTGTGTAACCAGGGAGGGGCATACCTGCCCCCCCCTGAGACCCCCCTAGGAAAGTGCCCAGTGCACATGGCAGAGCTCTAGGTGAATGGATCGTCAGACATAGTTGTCGTATCTGACACGCCCACACACACACACATGCAAAGAATATAACAGATACCCAACAAAAAGAACAGAAAAGATACAATGGAAAATAAAAACATTACACATATACTTTTCCCCTGGAAACGCAAACCGGGAAAACCAACATATATTATATTCATTCATTGTGTTACATTGTTTATAATACAATATATATATAGGAGCTAGTTTCATCCAAAACCCTAACCCAATGACCTTGATTAGTCCAAAACCCTAATTCCTTAACCGAAAATAGAAAACCATCGGAAAAAACCATGTGTCGAAAAAACCACCTAAATACATGACACGTTTCTCGAGGTAGGTGTCACATTTCTCGAGGAAGAATTTTTTTTTCCAGGGGCGCTATCCCTGGACCCCCACGCGGGGGGCTCTAACCCCCCTGCGTGCCCGTCACATACGCTCAGACACTACTACTCGTGCAAATAATATAACACATACCCAACAACTTGAGGGTATACCCACGATTATGTGTGGGAGCCTCTCGAGTTGATTTCAAACTTGTTATCCCACCCATACGTTTGGAACAGACTGTCGATTGTACCCACCCAGGGGTTGACTATGAGTTGGTGACCTTAGTATCCATAATATTTAGGGTCTCACTCAAGGTGATGGTGAAGGGAAGTCTCACTGTACCTCAAACAAACGTTGGTCAAACTCACTCGAGCTCTTTGGAGGGTAAATCCACAATTACTGCGTGGAAGCTTGCACCAAGGCATAAGTCCGTTAAGTAGTTCACCAATGTAACTGATCCACCTGCTTTATCCCCGCCTCTTCCTATTTTGATCTCACGACATTCAATTTCATCACCAACTACTGGTTTCATTGTGGGAAGGTTTTGTTTGATTGTTTGCTTCTCAGATTCATAGCGTGTGTTGGTTTTGTTACTTAGTGGACCTTAGGTCGAGTCAGTGTTAATGGCATCAAATCCGAAGAGTACCAATGGAGGAACCCCTTCTCCTAGGGAACCTTATACCTTTCCTTCATTTGGAAACTTTGGTCCTCCGTACATTGCCACACTGAGTCTTTCGGGACTCACCATCGGATTACCAGTTTGGTTGTTCCCCACTCTGTTGATTTTGAATCCTCCCAATGCTTCAACTGCACCTAATAATTTGGATGTTAGTACACCACCCACATATCAACATCATGTTTACTTTTCATCTTCTTCACCCATTAAGTCTCCTTCCCTTTCTCTTTCTTCGCCTAGTGAAAACTCTAAAGAAAGTAGTCAGGTTGGTCAGAAGAAGAATAAATAGAAAGAGAAGAAGAAGAAGAACCCAAAAAATACCAAGGATCCAACAACATCAGATGTTGAATCCCAACAACCAACTATTTTTAATAGTATTGGGAGTGTTGACGAGGTCAACAACATTAAAATAAAAAATATGAAACCCAAATTCCCTTGCAGTCTTTGTAAGGGTGACCATTTTATGAGGGATTTCCCTAGTATTCCCAAGGTCTTATAAATATGGTCCTCCATGTCATTGGACTCTACTGGTCATGACGATGATACCCCATCAACTAGTGACGTTAAGGTTGGTAAGAAGAAGACAACTATCAAATTCCATTGCATGTTATGAAAAGGTGATCATTATTCTCACCTTTGTCCTCGTATGGATGAGGCTCCTTCTCTTTTGGAAAATCTTCAAATTCCAGTTGGTTATCATATGATTTCCCCCAACCCATCATTAGTTGATGGAATGGTCAATCTGGTTCCATCTCCGGTCAATCCGCTTGATCAGGTGGTCAATCTAGTTTCATCCTGGGTTGAACCACAAACCCAAGTAGTTGATCCAGTTCTGTCATCGATCAGCCCTACTCTTCATCAAAAGAGTGTAACCCAAGTAGTTGATCCATTTTCATCCTCAATCAATCCCACTCTCTCGTTAGAGAGTGACACCAAAGTGTTCGATCCATTTCTACCCGTCGACCCCATTATCCCCTTGGAGAATGAAACCCAAGTGGTCGATCTGGTTCTTTCATCGGTCAATCCCACTCCTCGTATGACTAGTCCCAAAGTAGTTGATCCACTCCCTTCCTTAGTCAGTCCCACCCTTGATACAAAGAGTGCCAGAGTGACTGATCTAGTCTCTTCCTCAGCCAATCTCACTCTTCCTATGAAGAGTGCCAGCGTGGTCGATCTGATCCCATCGTCAGTTGATCCTACTCTCCCTCTAGAGAGTAAACCCGATACTGCCCACATTTTTCTCATTGATACAAAATCTACCTTGTTGGGGGGCATTCCTCCTTCTCCCGTGAAACCCCCTCTAAGTAATGAGGCCATCCTTTTTTATTGGGGTGCACTAACTGGACCTCATCTTCCTTCTCACATTCCTTTCCAGATTACAGTATAGGTTTGTGGTCGGGACGTTTCTCAAACGTTGATAGATGAATTTGCGTCTGTTAGTATTTTTTCCTCTGTTGCTTGCCACTCTTTGGGTTGTCCTCATCTTGTTTCAGTTACATAGAATATGTTATCTTTTAACAGAAGAGCTAGTCAACCTTTAGGGACCCTTCCTCATTTTCCTGTAACTTTGGGAGGGAAAACTATCTTTATTGATGTCATGGTAGTCCGAGACCCCTTGGATTTTTATTTACTCCTTGGGTGGGATTATGTCTATGTCATGAAAGATATTGTGTCCACTCTTTTCCATGTGATATATTTCCCTCGTGATGGAAGAATTGTGACTATTAATCAAATTTCCTTCATTGACCTGATTGGATTACCTCCCTGAATGGTTCTTATATGATGACAATATTGCCCTCACCGCATGTCAATTATGTGGTGTTATCTCCCATGACTTCAAATTTAGACAACTTGGATCCGTTAGTTGACATGGTGATCTCTTCGGTAGCTCTATTGGAACTTGATCTCCTTACCCCTGTCGTGACCCTCGACATGTGTTCCTTCGAGAGTTATTTTCTTCCATCCAGTGAAGATCTCTTGGAATCCATGGCCGGTTTTTTTCCCTTGACATGGTGTCCTTCTAGCACGTTATTCTATTGGAATCCATGATCAAGGAGAGTCCAAGAGCATAGTTTCTCTTCTCTATAGCAAGCTCATTAAAAAATGAAAAAGAAGTCATGAGCATAGTTTATCTTCTCTATAGCAAGCTCGTTAAAAAATGAAATAGAGGTCATGAGCATAGTTTTTCTTCTCTGTGGCAAGCTCGTTAAAAAGGGAAACAAAATCTTCGAACATAGTTTTCCTCTCTATAGCAAGCTCATTAAAAAATGAAACAACAATCTAGGGATTGAACCCGGAACCCTGAGCATAGTTCTTTTCTTGTGTCAAGCTCATTAAAAAATGAAACAGTCACCTCTCTTGAACCTTCATTTCATCCACTCTTATCCTTTTTCTCCATCTAGTAGAGAAATTGGTGACAACCTCAAAGTTGGTGAATGAATTGAAGCTTGGAGGGCATGTCTCTAGCATTTGATGATCATTCTAGAGTTAATCCCCTAGATTTTAAGATGGGGGCATACTGAGCTTAGTCTTTGTTATTTCTCGTTCTCGTAAATACATGAGAATGAAACCAAGCAACCTTTTATCTCTTTTTTGGGCTTGCATGGTTACACGAAAAAGGAACCCCTTGGAATCATCTTTAATCTTTTTTCAAACTCTCTGAACATGAAAATATTTTTGAGTGATCTTTCTTCCTTTCCCACTCGTTAAAAGGTTTGAAAGCGCGTCGTTCGAGTGATAATTTATCTCTTTTTCAGCCTCGCAAGAATAACATTACAAAAAAGGACAACATTGGAGTCGTCTTTAAGTTGTTTTTAGACTCTCTAAATTTGAAAAATCATTGAGTTTACCTTCTCTAGACTCGTTAAACAATCATACATTTAAGGGCCCATACAGGTTTGAACCCTTACTTCTTCCAGTTCATTAAACAAAGGAAGAGGGAATTACCAAAGGTGAGTCATATCGAGCATGTGCTACCCTCCTTGAGATCATTAAATTAAAAAGAGGTACTCATCTATGTGGATGGGGGTAAAATTTGAAAGAAGCAAGCCAAGCAGGTTTTTGAGAACATTACCAGTAACCCTTATGGTCGCCATTGAACACGACACTTTGTCTTTGCATGCATTTTGATCTGTTGAACCTATGCACTGAGCCAATCCTCTGAGTTTCTTTTACTCCTTTGGGTCACCTGACGAAAGTCACAGCATCCACTGCATCATCAAGTTTTGGTCCATGTCAAGTTTCTACTGTTGTGCCTCAGTGATCAAGGGAAGTATCTACCTTGAGAGTCAGCCATCACAAATATCCTATTTCAATACCCATGTCAGTCCATGTTCATTTGATCTACCAATTACATCTCTATGTTAGTTTCGTGTCATTGATGGGGGATACATCAAGGCCCTCCTTCGACGAGTCTATTCATGTCGACTTCAGCACATTATCCAGGAGCTAGACTTAGAAACCAGTTAGTACCTTGGGACCTGCATGCCTCAATGGCAGGCCTCCTCGCGTCCGACAGTGGGTTTAAATCATTGACCTCTAATCAGATGATTCCACGGATGTTCGACTTCATCTCATTCATTCACATTCATCGGAATGTAGTAGAGTACCTTGGGAAGCATTGACATAAATGGTGATTTCCCTCGCGCTTGTTAATGATTTACCTCATTGACCGGTAATTAATTGGTTTCTGTCATGTTCGACATCAGGACATCTATTCACATGGTTAGATTCCTAATACATCGATATCGGTAAGAAGACCCTACGTTGAGTCATCACTCTTATATGTACTTTTCCCAGGTTCTGAAGGAGTTCTTTTGAACTATGACACATATACTGTTACATAGATCCACTTTGTATTGGACATGGCTATGTCTTGTCATATCGTAGATCCACTGTGTATTCTTCGTGGCTACGATCAGTTCAGGTCATAGGAGTATAGATCCACATTGTATCTGTAGTGACTATACCATTTTTTCAATATAATTATGGATCCACAGTGTATTTTATGGCGGCTATCCCTAAAAAGTCTTTATCACTCAATCATAGGTATGCTTGCCTTGGGTTTGAAACATGTCATAATATTTGTTTGATGGTTGTGTGCAAATTTTTACAGTTTCTTTGCCTCCATACCCTTGCTCGAAAAAATCTACAAAGTACTTCGGTCATCATCATCTTATAACTTCATACTTTCAGGGGAAATCTATTACACCTCAAAATTACTCACTTCTATAGTGTCACAAGTGTCATCATTACAAGTGTTGTAAGTGTAGCATATTGTCCTCAAGTGTCACGTATTGACTATACATGTTGCAAGTGTAGCAAACATCATAATTCCATCTTGCCTATGTCGTGCCTCTAACAACATCATAAAGACACTTAAGACACCTCAAAGACTAGTTTTGAAGAAGAGAAATCAGTTGATAGGGAGTACAAGCCTTTTGCCACTAAAAGAACCACTCAAATATGGATTTTGGAGAGGAGAACTCTCCTACCCACTGTCAGGGAGTGCTAGTGCTCCTTGGGCCTCTTTGGGGGAGTGTTTGAGTGCCCTGTGCACCCTTTTGGGGGAGCGCTACCCTTTCTGAGCGAATTTTTGGTTTGTTGGAGGAAATCAAGGGATAATCCACAACTGAAGGAGAGGAATCTGGTATAGCCATTGATTATTAATGAGAACAAGTAAAAGTACTTACAACCCTTTGAATGAAGGTGCAACAAATAAATTATCACTCGAAAGACGCCCTTTCAAACCTTTTAAAGAGTGGGAAAGGAAGCAAGATCACTCGGCAATCTTTTCATGTTTAGAGAGTATGAAAAGATATCAAAGAAAACTCTAGGGTGTTCCTTTTTTGTTTATCCATGCGGGTCCGAAAAAGAGATAAAAGTTTACCCGGATTCATTCTCATGTATTTACTAGTACGAGAAAGAACAAAGACTAAGCTTGGTATGCCCCCGGCTTGAAAGCTGGGGGATTAACTCCAGAATGATCATCAAAGGCTGGAAACACGCCCTCCAAGATTCAATTCATTCACCAACTTTGAGGTTGTCACCAACTTCTCTACTAGATGGAGAAAAGGGATAAGGGTGGAGTTGTCTTTAAGTTGTTTTCAGACTCTCTAAATATGAAAAACCATCGAGTTTACCTTCTCTGGACTCGTTAAACAATTACAAATTGAAGGGCTCATATGAGATCAAACCCTTACTTCTTCCAGTCTTCTAAACAAAGGAAGAGGTACTTACAGAAGGTGAGTCATATCGAGCATGTGTTACCCTCCTCGATATCGTTAAATTAAAAAGAGGTACTTGTCTATTTAGATGGGGGAAAAATTGAAAGAAGCAAGCCAAACAATTTTTTATAACATTACCAATAACCCTTATAGTCACCCTTGAACACGACATTTTGTCTTTGCACGCATTTTAATCCGTTGAACCTCTACAATGAGCCAATCCTCTGAGTTTCTTTTACTCCTTTGGGTCACCTGACGAAAGTCACAGCATCCACTGCAACATCAAGTTTTGGTCCATGTCAAGTTTCTACCATTGTGCCTTAGTGTTCAAGGGAAGTATCTGCTTCGAGAGTCAGCCATCACAAATATCCTATTTCAATACCCGTGTTAGTCCATGTTCATTAGATCTACCAATTACATCTCTGTGTGAGTTTTGTGTCGTTGATGGGGGATACATCAAGGCCCTCCTTTGACGAGTCTCTTCTTGTCAACTTCAGCACATTATCGAGGAGCTAAACTTAGAAACCAGTTAGTACCTTGGGACCTGCATGCCCCAATGGAAGGCATCCTCATGTCCAACAAAGGGTTTACATCATTGACCTCTGATCGGATGATTCCATGGATGTTCGACTTCATCTCATCTATTCACATTCATTGGAATGTACTAGAGTACCTTGGGAATCATTGACATCAATGGTGATCTCCCTCACACTTGTTAACGGTTTACCTCATTGACCGGTAATCAAGTGGTTTCTACCATGTTCGACAATAGGACAACTATTCACATGTTTAGATTCATACTACATCAGGATCAGTAAGAATACCCTGGGTTGATTCATCACTCTTATATGTACTTTGCCCAAGTTGCGAGGGAGTTCTTTTGTACTATGACACATATATTGTTACATAGATCCACTTTGTATTGGTCGTGGCTATGTCTTTTCATCTCGTAGATCCACTGTGTATTCTTTGTGGCTACGATCAGTTCAGGTCATATGAGTATAGATCCACATTGTATATTCAGTGGCTATACCTTTTGTCAATATAATTATGGATATGCAGTGTATTTTATGGTGGCCATACCTAAAAATTATTTATCACTCGAGCATAGGTATGCCTGCCTTGGGTTTTGAAACATGTCATAATATTTGTTTGATGGTTTTGTGAAGATTTTTCTGGTTTCTCTGCGTCCATACCATTTCTTGAAAAAATCTACAAAGTACTTCAATCATCATCGTCTTCTAACTTCATACTTTGGGGGGCAATCTGTTACACCTCAAAATTACTCACTTCGATATTGTCGCAAGTGTCATCATTACAAGTGTTGTAAGTGTTGCATCTTGTTCACAAGTGTCGCATATTGAGCACAAGTGTTGCAAGTCTCACAAACATCATACTTCCATATTTCCTATTCCGTGCCTCTAACGACATCATAAAGACACTTAAGACACCTCAAAGACTAGTTTTGAAGAAGAGAAATTAGTTGACAGGGAGTACAAGCCTTTTTCCACTGAAAGAGCCACTCAAATATGGATTTTGGAGAGGAGAAATCCCCTAACCACTGTTAGGGAGTGTTATCGCTTCCTGGGCCTCTTTGGGGGAGTGTTTGAGTGCCCTTTGTACCCTTTTGGTGGAGCGCTACTATTTTTGAGTGAATTTTTGGTTTGTTGGAGGAAATCAAGGGACAATCCCTTCAATATCTGAAGGTAGTTGGGTTCGAATATTGGATCAAGGCATGATATTAGGGAGGATCCTCAACTAAAGGAGAGGAATCCTCAACATATCCCAAATATCTCTCAAGTGGTTGGACCTCTCCAAGGTTATATTATGAGGTATCCTCATGGTGAAAGAAGGGAAGAGACTAGAGATTGATACCAAACTTATGATCCTGTAAGTGGTATAAACAAAAGAGATTGGAGATATGACACTTATGATCTCATAAGTGAGATGTCATCAGAGCAATCAATGTATATTACTTGAGAAAAGGGGTTGGACAAGGAGAACTGGAAGAAGTTGCTACACCTTCATTCAAAGGGTTGTAAGTACTTTTACCTGTTCTCATTAATAATCAATGCTTGGCAGGTTTCTTTCAAAATTATGCTTGTTCCATATGAGTTTGTCCGCAATATATGGATCTATATTTGAGCTAATTTCATTAGAGTAGGAAGTCCATTGTATCTTTGTTTGTCCTACATGACCTATCAGGGAGCTCAAGATCGAAGCTCAGCCAGGACTTTGCAAGGATAAACATCGCTAATAAGGTACATATCTTTCTCTGTCTCTTTCATTTATTAGCTTGATTAGATCCAAAAGGAATTTAGTGTCCATGTTAAGCACTTTTTTGTCTTGGACTTAGGAGTCTAAAGACCAAGACGGAATCCACTTGTCTGCAGTGGGAATTCACCTACAACAATACAGAGACTATTCAACAATGCATTGAAGAAACGTCATGCATTCAACCCCAGATAGTTGAATCTTATAAGAACATTGTGTTATTTAAGGCACGACAACACCATAAGAATATTCAGAAAAGGAAGGATCTGGATTAACAATGGTTGTCAACGCATTACAAGGTGATAGAAAAATAAATCAACCAAATAGTAAATGACTGGTATGAAGAGTGGATAATCCCAGTGTCAGAAATAATGCAATAGGAGACACAACTAGAAAATGATCAAGAACAAAAAGAACAAGAACAAATAAATGGTGAAGGTGACGTTAAGGAAATCCCATCGCTTGTTGGAGAAAAGAGAAAGAAACATATGAAGGAGCAATAAATGCACAAGAATATGAAGAGGAAAAACTTTAAGAAAATAGTGATCCAATATTTAACTTAGGAGGACTTCAAGAAAATCGGATACAAAGTGAAGGAAGTAACCAAAGAAGCATTTCTGTGAGCCATGCAAAAATAGTAGTACATGCATACGACTGTGTAGGAACAAATAATGACACTGCACCAACTTTTGGAGGCAAGTAGGATACCACCAGTCAAAATGAGAGAAGAAGAACATACTGAGAGTATATCCAAGAACACAAAGTCACAATCGATGAAATCACAACCATCGACCACATCAATAGAGATAGAGTAATGAAGATACCAACATAGGCATTAGAGTTCCCATCATTAGAGATGTGGGAGTGTGCATAGGCACTAAGGCATATTGAATTAGTGTTGTCAAAGCTACCCATGAACGTGTTACATATCTTGAAGTCAAGTGTAACACCAAAAATTTAGTTGCGTACAAAGTCGACTACAATGGAGCTAGCTAAAGTGAATGAGGACAATGAAACACTACACGCCAAATATAGTAGACTCGTGGAAGAGTGAGACAAAGATAAACAAAGAGAAGTAAGGTTGAAAATGCAATGAAAGAAGTATACAGTAACTTTCGATATATACCAATGGAAGTATATATTCCATTGCAAGAGAAAGTGAGGAAGATCAGTGAATCTATTAAAGCCTTTCACCTGAATATTGTTGACTTGGAAGTATGCACAACACCAAGTACTCCACCCAAATAAATAGAGAAAAGGGAGATGACAACTGCGACGATAGTGGAAAGCATTAAGATTTTGGATGAATAGTGTGTGAAGTTGTATGAAGAAAGCACACAGGTATGGACTCGGATGGTAGAGAATGTAGAGATACTAGCGTTGGGAAAAAGGTTATAGAATGCACAAGAGAAGGCATAGAAGATCAGAGATACAGTGAATTCTTTTCCACCAACAAAGGAGATGATTGCAATTATTGAGAATAGAAAATTGAACAAAGAGATAAATTAAATCAAAACCGAACAAAGAATATTGAACAAAAGTTGGATCCACTACAGGAAGAAGCCTTCAAAGTGACAAAATAACTTGTGGCATCACAGGGAATAGTGAACCAAGCAGTGTAGGATAGTGCAAATAAGTTCAAGAACCCTATTATTGTACAGGTAACACACAAAATTTTCATGCAAGAAGTGCAAGAAAATGAAAAGATCGCAACTGCAAAGTACACTTTTGAGAAGTTCATTGTGACACTGAAGGAAGTGCAACAACATAACTGAGTCGCTCACGACAAACCACAGGTGAGTGTTGGGGGCCTGTTGGGACAGGACATTTGTGATCATTTTTGGGAAACTACACAGGAACATGCTTTGAAGAAATGAGACAACTAGTGTATTTTCAAGCTCAGTGTGCACAAAGGAAGGAAAAGTAATTAGCAAAATTTAAGAATTGGTGTGTGAAAAGGAAGGAAGGAAGTTAGAAGTCATTATGAATTTTGGGTCCTTTGAAATGGGATAAGTCCTACTGTAATAATATAAATATCTAAATTTTTTGGGTAGAAGGTAGTGAATGTAATGATAACTTAGAATATCTAAATGTGCACTATATGCGCGAACAACAAGGGAATTTTGGGGTGTAACTAAGATATCATTTATGCAAAAAATGCACATATGTTGTAAGGAATGATTCTGACTAATAATATAAGAAGTCAGTTGTTCTGGACGTATCCCATCTTGGGTGAACCACGTTAAATATGATGTCTTTGTATTATGCTAGGATGTGTTTGTTTGTTTTGTGTATTGTGTGCATATGATTTACTTTTGTTATTATGCATCTGTTATATGTTTCTGCACACATGGTATAATATATAATGAATGAATGTTAAGGATAATGCTTATGATGAATTCCTCCCATCCCTTCATAACTATGGAAACCTTGTTCCTATAGTCCCCATAGATACCTCGGGTGAGACTTCATCTACTTGTGGGTGATGTCAAAAGTGTCAATATCTTAGGGTTTTGTTGGTAAATTAATGTTGAACCATGGGTCTGCCCACTGCGTGCCAACACCGATAATGTAAAATTGTCTAATTTTTATGTTGGATCGTGCCCCGTAATGTAAAATCATCCAATTTTTTTATAGTGAAATTATGAAACTCAATCATTGATGACAATGACCTGTTTCCATAAAATAGTGGTGCAATTATTGGCAATTAAGAATGATCAAAGCAAGAGAAGGGATTAGTACAGGATTGCAGGAGTTAAAGGTAAAATTTATCAACTCAATTTCGAATACTAATAAGTAATGTCCATCGATAATATATTTGATTGCAGGGGTAGGGTATATTGGAGTGGACAGTGGATATGAAAAAGAAAGAAGGTAATTGTGATCACGGAAGTAGGTCAAGTGAGTTTTTCTCTCAAGAGAACTTACAAAAATCTTCTACATGAAGTTGTGTGGTTGTAACATTGGAGTTGTGTGGTTGTAATGTTGGAGCTGTGTTTTTGTAACATTGTAGTGGTGGAGAAGAAGAAGGAGGATTAGCACTCCATCATGAATGAGGGAGATGTCTAGTGGTAGTGGTGGAGAAGGTGAAGAAGAAGGAAGAGCAGAATGATCAAACTAAATTAAGGTAGTGAAAACCCATCTTTGAGTCCTTTTGATGGTGTGTTGATGGATTTGTAGATGAATTTGCATTTTTTTGTGATGCAGGAGGAGAAGACCACTATCTTTGTGGAGCATGGTGTTTTTGAAGCATGGTGGAAATTGAAAATGAAAACACCATTGTTTCTATTTCCTCGACTACATAGAATCCCTCGAATGCACTGCAGAATTGTAAGCTTTGATTTCCTCGACTGCACAAAATCCCTCCACTGCAAAATTTTCTGAAGAAATAGGCTCAAAAGCCATCAACTCGAGAAAGCTCAATGTTATTTATTGCAACTCACAGATCCACAGTCCCTAGAGTGCAGTAAAGAATCTATCATTCATATTAAATCTCACCACGTATCAGTGAATCCGTAGTTGATCGAGAAATAAGACTTCGATCCTTTTTACCAATAGCATGAAATGGGAAACCACACTTCTTAATTTTTGTAAATTTATAAAGTTTGTAATAAACTCCAACTTTGGTTAAGTGTAAATATAATGGGTTGGTGAACTCAAACTTCTTATAATAAGATGTGAAAGCTCAACCATGGACTAATAACATTTTTTCCGTTATAATTTGATGATTTTATAAGTTAAAGTTTAAGACACATAATATGTAAAATTTAAGCCACTTCTCAAATTTTAGCCAAATTTATATTATTTCTTTTTTACCTAAAACTAGAATCCGTTTATTACAAGTTTAACCTATTGTGATACTTTGCACCAGTTCAACCTATTCCGATACTTTATACTTTGCGTCTGGTGCAAGCTTCCTATAGTGACCGTGTTCGGCATATAGGGATTAATATAAGGATTTGTAGATGATTATTAATAGTAAGGTGTTTGTTAGTTGTTTTAAGAAATGAATTTTTTACTGGGATTTCTGTTATATAAATTTATATTAATCATTATTTTTTTTGTTATTATTTTTTAATTTAGAAATAGATTCAGTATATTGAAAAACTCTCATGATTCTTGGATTTTACACAAATAATCACTTAAATCTATGAATCCAATCATTTCTCATCAGATTTTTAGGAAATATTCCTGGAAAAAAATCTTTATTTCCAAGAATCTTTAACCTAAGATTTAATGGATAATGAAATTCAACTTCATAAAATTTCATAAAATGATTCATATGTTTCCAAAATGTAAAATGATTCATACGTTTCCAAAATGTAAGAAATCCATTCAAGTTTCGTGCCCTTTCTCGAAATTAGATGTCCCATGTTTCGTAGTCTAGTGGACATTAGTTGTTTTTGTTTAGAAAATATAAGACATCAGCCCAGGTGTTGTGTCAATAATCAACATTAGCGGTATGCATATGAACAGTAATTGTGAAGTTTACTGCCCCATTCCATTATATGTCGGCATTGTATGATACATTGGGACTGATCCTCTCGGTAATTGTGAGACAACGTGATATGCCCTAATAATTTGCATCCTCACTGGTAATTGTGAGACAACATGATATGCCCTAATTTCCTATTCCCCGTAAACACGAGAAATCCGCTTCTCTCCATCGTCCTCCATAGCCAATAATCTGCTGTATTGATGACACTGGGAGCATTTGAAGATTAATTCGAGTTCAGCAAGAAGGCTGCGATTACAACTGTATTGCTAATTGGTTTGAATCGAAATTGCCTGTTGATAGAAACCAAACTTGTTTCGCGGTTCTGGGAATAATGGAACCATGAATCTGAATGGCTACTGAAGCAGACGTTACAAGGGATGATAAGAGGCCATGGGAAAAGAAGTCGAGTAGTGTTATCGCACTGTTCTTTCTCCTCCTACTTTGGCTGGTTGTGTCTCCTCTACTTCTCTATCAGCCTACAAACAGTGTGGGGAGAATGAGATCGAATACCCCCCGGATCTCAACTCGTTCAGTGTTCCCGAAATGAGCGCTCCACCTGCTTTGGCTGCTACTGGAGGTTTTAATGCCGATGCCCATGAGGTTAGCAATAGCTCAAATTCAAGCAGGAACTGACGGATAACGTCATGGTAACTTAGTTACAATACCCTTATCATCTGCACGCAGTAGTCTAATTGCCGTCTCAGTTTATGAATAATTTTTTGACATGAGATCAGGCTTTCATTTTATGCGGAGTACTAGAGGTATGGACTGCTAGTCATGTCTACTTATTAGTTTGAATTTTAATCATGTATTTAGTGTTGTTTCTGATAAATTGTGAAGGACAGAGAAATGCAGAGAGAAAAGAATAGTATATTCAAATGTATGAAGAAGTACAGAACAGAACTGAAGATATTCAGAAGTCCCCTAACAATAGGAAATAGCTGAGCTTATATATGCTCAAAGCAAGACAGAAATAGAAAGTACAACTGTCCAGTACAGCTGGCAGTGTACGGTTATACTGTTGAGGGTACAATATATTTAACACTTCCTCTTAGACTCAACAGTTACAATCAGCAGCACTGACTATGCCTAAGTGCTGTCTCTGGAAGTCAAAAACTGACTTTCCTAGTGGCTTTGTGAAAATATCAGCAAGCTGATCTCTAGAACCACAAAATTGTAGTGCAATGTCA
>ML783821.1:576963-596497 GCA_009831015.1 Picea engelmannii | reverse complement strand
TTTAACGAATTGAAGCGAAATCTTCAAGTTCTTTAAACTTCTTTCGTTCTGCAATTCTTCTGCGTCAATCTTTGACGGTTCTTTGAGAAAATCGTGCAGGTTTCTTCTTCTTCTATCTCTGCGTCCTCCGCTAACTTCTCACGACAATCTTTAAAGAGTAATGCAGACAGCTTTCCAAACCTTGTGAAAATTTTGTGACACGTGCTCTCAAGATCCGTGAGGCTCTACGCTGTGAGGATCGAGTTGCTCTCCCGACTGTGTGAAGAGACTTACTGCTGTGGCTCTGATACCATGATAAATTGTGAAGGACAGAGAAATGCAGAGAGAAAAGAATAGTATATTCAAATGTATGAAGAAGTACAGAACAGAACTGAAGATATTCAGAAGTCCCCTAACAATAGGAAATAGCTGAGCTTATATATGCTCAAAGCAAGACAGAAATAGAAAGTACAACTGTCCAGTACAGCTGGCAGTGTACGGTTATACTGTTGAGGGTACAATATATTTAACAGTTTCGAGGAAAAACAAAAACTTAACCTCTCGAGACTCTGAGAACACCCTTGCGTTTATCTGAGTCTCGATTCCACTGTGGACAAAAGAATAAGAGAGGATTTCAGTTATAGGAATAAAAAAAATGTTTGATTGGACAAAGGAATAAGAGAGGAAGTAGCACCTTTTTTTTTTCTATGGAATGTCCCGCTCAATGGTATTGGCCCTAAGGCCAAATTATTGTATTTAAGAAAAACAAAAAAAATGAATGAATTGAAAGGTTTAACGGGTTCATCTTAAAGCAATTCCATCTATTTATTAGTCTAGGTGAAACTCGGGAAATCGCTGGGCGGAGGGGGTCCCTTGTTCCACAAACAAGGGGGTCTCATACACCAATTTGGTGTGCTGGCTTGGCCGTGACTTTAAAAATAGATTATTATTATTAGTAGTAGTATTCTATTTATGGTTGACCATAGATTAATATTTTTTATTATAATTTTTTTTTTTGGGATGTACAATGCTATATATGTTTAACAAAGTAATTATGTTTTCATATTATTTAAGTTACTTTTATCAAGTATATGACTGGTTAACAAATTTGATGTCTTATAGCTGAGCTCTAACCCAATGAGATGTTTCAATCCTAGGTTATACTTAAGTTTTGAATTTTAATTATCTAACATGCACACAATGCAAGTTTTTTTCAAACATAAATAACTTAAGTTTGGAGTTTTAATCTTAAATAACTATGACATATATTCATTAAGATCATTAAATTCATGCTAGTGGAATAAATATATATGAATTGCAATTATTTTTTCATAATATTTTTTTTAACAATCTTGTAACCTATTTTTTGTAACCATCATGTAACCAAATTTATTTATTGTTCTAACCCAACCTCAATTTTCCATCTCCCCTTTTCTTATCTCCTAATATATTCTAGGAGTTTCCTTGGGTGTATATACCCCAAATTGGAGTTTAGTCCCAATTTTTTGTAAATTCAATTATCACTATAGTTATCATTGGGTCAAAAATTATTACTAACCATACCTTTCTTTGTTTTTAAATTTTTCTTTATTAGTAATTCCAATAATTGATATTTTTTCTTTTTCCTTCCAAATATCCAAAAGTTTATTTTAAAATTAGTGATTATGTTTTAGATTATGAGAGAAATAAAGATATAAACATATATATATATATATATATATATATATATATATATGAACAAAATAACAATTACAAAATTTACAAAATTCAAACACAGTAATAGAAAAAAAAAATACAACATAACTAATATTAAATAAATATTTTATAAAACCAAATTAATGACACTCGTCAAATACCATCCTATTTTATAATATGAGAAAATAATTTTATGGTAGTTATTCATATTGAATTTATGATAAGTGGATGATTGTTTGAGCTTATATTTCTATTTAAGCACATAAAATATATAGTAATATGTTATTCTTTGTACCTATTAACTTTATTAATTATGGGTGATTATCTTAACTTAGGTGGCATAAAAAATATGCATTAAGTTTATCTTTCTTTTATAAAATTATTATATTTTTTATAAATAATTTAACATGCAACATTCTAATTTCAGAAGTTAATGTTAAGCTCATACCTATATAGACATATTTTTTTATTTAACACATCACCTTTCAATTTTATTGACTCTTTATTTTATACAATAAAGAATAATTGATTGATATTATAACAAAAGGTCGTCATTATTTTGTTGGTTTTAGTATAATTTTGATAAGTAATGCCATACCACTTCACTTGTAAAACTAGTTTTAGGAGCATAGACTAATGCAATTTTGGTCTTGGCATATGCATCTTCAAAATGTTGACATTCAATGTTGTAATTCAAATCTATATTCCAAAACCTTTGCAAGGACATGGTCACTAGAGTGCTTCTTGTTTTCTATAATTTTGAAATAAAAGTAAGTTGTAGAAAGTTTTTTTTTAAGCACTCAATAAAAAAATTGTTTCATTGGACAAAAGAATAAGAGAAGATTTCACTTCTAAGAAAAAAAAAATTGTTTCACCTATTATAATGTAGCAGCTTTTTTTTCTATCGGATGTCCCTCTCAATGGTATTGGCAGCCAAACTATTTTATTTAAAAAAAAAAATTTAATGAATGAATTGAAAGCTTTAATGGGTTCATCCTAAAACAATTCCATTTATTTATTAGTCCATGTGGAAGGCATGGCTATACCATTAGATTTATGGTTGACTATCAATTATTGTACATATGATTAACAAAATAATTATTTTTTTATAATATTTAAGTTAATTTAATCAAGCATATGATTGATTGACAAATTTGATGTATTATGGAGGAGCCTTAACCGAATGAGATGTTTCAATCCTTGGTTATACCTAAGTTTTGAATTTTAATTACCTAGCATGCACACAATGCAATTCTTTTTCAAACATAGAAGGAGGTGAAGTATGACATGGTTATACTAGTGATTCCACCCGAGGTCACTATCAAGGGAGATATCTTAGGTGCAATAGGGAACCTGAGGTATTCAAATTTTGACCTGGTAGATTTAAAGAAGTTTCCAGAGTTAGCACCACATAATTATTTGCACATGGGAATGAACCCGAGATCACTTGTAATCATAGTTGAGGTGCAGGAATGGGCGACAGTATTGCATCGAATATGGATACTAAATATGATGGAGATACCCCATTTTGGCAAGAGCGTAGAGATAAACATTTGCATCAAATTATTGCTAAGTTACATCCATGGAGGGTTTTTATGGTTGTAAAGAGAAATTTTGATTGACACACACTTGATTGCACATATTAGAGTATTTCCATGAGTAGAGGAATACCCTCTACCATTGTTCACAGACAAGATGTAAAAAAAATCCTTAGTAGAAAGAATGAAGGAAAAATATGGCGCATTCAGAGGAGCATGTGGAATAGACGTTGCAAGTATCAACGAGGATACCGTAATATTTGCAACACAAGTATTGGACTATAAGATACTAAGAAAATGTTTCAAGTACCAGGTGTCAGCGTGAGTCATAGAAGCAACGAAGAAATTTGTAGCAGGAGTGATGATAAACTGATCAACATTTCTCATGAACCAATTTTTAATGGACTAGAAGGAGGAACATGAGAAAGGAACTTTAGTTCCATTATGCATGGTTATTAATTTTGATAGCATTGACTGCTTGGAGGGAACCAGAATAGACACAGTTCGTGAAAAGAATGTAGAAACCATTCTTGGGAGCAACATATGTGTCATTGTGTCATATCGCACATCAAAATAGACAATTGGACAATAATATAACTTTCTACGTCTATAAGGAGACTATTCAACAATGCATTGAAGACACGTCATGCATTCAACCAAAAATAGTTGAATCCGATAAGCACATTGTATTATTTAAGGTAGGGCAACACCATATGCATATTCAGAAAAAGAAGGATATGGATCAACAATGGTTGTCAACGCATTACAGGGCGATAGAGAAAGAAATCAACCAAATAGTAAATGAATGGTATGAAGAGTGGAGAATCCCAGTGTGAGAAACAATCCAGTAGGAGACACAACTAGAAAAGGATCAAGAACAAGAAGAACAAGAACAAAGAAATGGTGAAGGTGACGTTCAGGAAATCCCACCGCTCGTTGGAGAAAAGAGCAAGAAACATCTAAAGGAGAAGTAAATGCAGAAGAATATGAAGAGGAAAGCCTTCAATAAATTAGTGATCCAATATTTAACTCAAGAGGACTTAGAGAAAATTGGATATCAATTGAAGGAAGTAATGAAAGAAGCATTTCTGCAAGCCACGTAAAAATAGTAGTACATGCATACGACTGTGTAGGAACAAATAATGACACTGCACCAACTTTTGGAGGCAAGTAGGATACCACCAGTCAGAATGAGAAAAGAAGAACATACTCAGAGTATATCCAAGAACAAAGAGTCACAATCGATGATATCACAACCATCGACAACATCAATAGAGATAGAGTAATGAAGATAGCAATAGAGGCAATAGAGTTCCCATCATTAGAGATGTGGGATTGTGCACAGGTACTAAGTCATATTGAATTAGTGTTGTCAAAGCTACCTATGAACGTGTTGCATATCTTGAAGTCAAGTGTAACACTGAAAATTTAGTTGTGTACGAACTCGACTACAATGGAGTTGGCTAAAGTGAATGAGGACAATGCAATACTACATGCCAAATATAGTAGACTCGTGCAAGAGTGGGATGAGGATAAACAAAGAGAAGTTAGGTTGAAAATGCAATTAAAGAAGTATATAGTAACTTCTGAGATATACCAATGGAAGTATATATTCCATTGCAAGAGAAAGTGATGAAGATGAGTGAAGATATTCAAGCCTTTCACCTAAATATTGTTGACTTGGAAGCACGCACAACACCAAGTACTCCACCCAAATAAAGAGAGAAAAGGGAGATGACAACTGCGACGATAGTGGAAAGCATTAAGATTTTGGATGAATAGTGTGTGAAGTTATATGAATAAAGCACACAAGTATGGACTCGGTTGGCAGAGAATGTAGATATACTAGCGTTGGGAAAAAGGTTATAGAACGCACAAGAGAAGGCATAGAAGATCATAGATACAATGAATTCCTTTCCACCAACAAAGTAGATTTGCAACTATTGAGAATATCTAATTGAAAAAAGAGATAAATTAAATCAAAACGAAACAAAGAATATTGAACAAAAGTTGGATCCACTACAGGAAGAAGCCTTCAAGGTGACAATATAACTTGCAGCATCGCAGGGAATACTGAAGAAAGCAGTGCAGGATAGTGCAAATAAGTTCTAGAAGCCTATTATTGCGCAGGTGGCACACAAAATTTTGGCGCAAGAAGTGCAGGAAAATGAAAAGATCACAACTGCAAAGTAGACTTTTGAGAAGCTCATTGTGACACTGAAGGAAGCACAACAACAGAACTGAGTGGCTGAGGACGAGCCACAGGTGAGTGTTGGGGGCCTGTTGGGACAGGACATCTGTGATCATTTTTGGGAAACTACGCAGGAACACGCATTGTAGAAATGAGACAACTAGTGTATTTTCAAGCTCAGTGTGCGTAGAGGAAGGAAAAGTAATTAGCAGAATTTAAGAATCGGTGCGTGCAAAGGAAGGAAGGAAGTTAGAAGTCCTTATGAATTTTGGGTCCTTTGAAATGGGATAAGTCCTAATTTAATAATATAAATATCTAAATGTTTTGGGTAGAAGGTAGCGAATGTAATGATAACTTAGAATATCTAAGTGTGCACTGTATGCGCGAACGACAAGGGAATTTTGGGGTATAACTAAGATATCATGTATGCGAACAATGCACATATGTTGTAAGGAATGATTCTGAATAATAATATAAGAAATCAATCATTCTGGACGTATCCCACCTTGGGTGAAACACGTTAAATATGATGTCTTTGTATTATGCTAGGATGTGCTTGTTTGTTTTGTGTATTGTGTGCATATGATTTTATTTTGTTATTATGCATCTGTTATATGTTTCTGCACACATGGTATAAGATATAATGAATGAATGTTAAGGATAATTCTTATGCTAAATTCCTCCCATCCCTTCATGACTGTGGAAACCTCATTCCTATAGTCCCCATAGATACCTCGGGTGAGACTTCACTTACTTGTGGGTGATGTCGGAAGTGCCAATATGTTAGGGTTTTGTTGGTGAATTAATGTTGAACCCCGGGTCTTCCCACTGCGCGCCAACACCGATAATGTAAAATTGTCTAATTTTTATGTTGGATCGTGCCCCGTAATGTAAAATCATCCAGTTGTTTTATATTGAAATTATGAAACTCAATCATTGATGACAATGACCCATTTCCATAAAATAGTTGTGGATTAGAAGAGGATTGCAGGAGTTGAAGGTAAAATTCATTAACTCGATTTTGAATACTCATTAACAAGAAGAACAAGAACAAATAAATGGTGAAGGTGACATTCAGGAAATCCCACCACTTGTTGGAGAAAAGAGGAAGAAACATCTAAAGGAGAAATAAATGAACAAGAATATGAAGAGGAAATCCTTCAATAAATTAGTGATCCAATATTTAACTGAGGAGGACTTAGATAAAATCAGATATCAAATGAAGGAAATAACGAAAGAAGCATTTATGTGAGACATGTAAAAATAGTAGTAGATGCATCCGACTGTGTAGGAACAAATAATGACACTACACAAACTTTTGTAGGCAAGTAGGATACCACGAGTCAGAATGAGAGAAGAAGAACATACTGAGAGTATAGCCAAGAACACAGAGTCACAATTGATGACATCAAAACCATCAACAACATCAGTAGAGCTAGAGTAATGAAGATAGCAATAGAGGCATTAGAGTTCCTATCATTAGAGATGTTGGAGTGTGCACAGGCACTAAGTCATATTGACTTAGTGTTTTCAAAGCTACCTATGAGCATGTTACATATCTTTCAGTCAAGTCTAACACTGACAATTTAGTTGTGTACGAAGTCGACTATGATGGAGCTAGATAAAGTGAATGAGGACAATGCAACACTACACGTCGAATATAGTATACTATTGCAAGAGTGGGAAGAGGATAAACGAAGAGAAAGAAGGTTGAAAAATGCAATGAAAGAAGTATATAGTAACTTCCTAGAGATATCAATGGAAGTATATATTCCATTGGAAGAAAAAGTGATGAATATGAGTGAAGCTATTCAAGGATTTCACTTGAATATTGTTGAATTGGAAGCATGCACGACACCAAGTACTCCACCCAAAGAAAAAGAGAGAATGGAGACGAAAACTGCGAGAACAATGGAAAGCATTAAGATTTTGGATGAATAATGTATGAAGTTGTATGAAGAAAGCACACAAGTATCGACTCAGATGCTAGAGAATGCAAAGATAAAAGCGTTGGGAAAAATGTTATAGAATGTACAAGAGAAGGCGCAAAAGATCAAAAATACAATAAATGATTTTCCACCAGCAAAGTAGATGATTACAATTATTGAGAATAGACAATTGAACCAAGAAATAAATTAAATCAGAACAAAACAATAGAATATTGCACAGAAGTTGGAGCCACTACACGAAGAATCCTTCAAAGTGACAAAATAACTTGCGGCATCGCAGGGCATAGTGATGTAAGAAGTGAAATATAGTGAAAATAAGTTCAATAACCCTATTATTGCACACATGATAGACAAAATTTTGGCGCAAGAAGTGAAAGAAAAGGAAAATACCAGAACTGCAAAGTAAAATTTTGATAAGCTAATTGTGACACTGAAGGAAGCGCAACAACAAAACTGAGTGGCTCAAGATGAGCCACATGTGAGTGTTGGGGGCCTGCTGGGACATGACATTTGTGACCATTTTTGGGAAACTACACACGAACACGCGTCGAAGAAATAAGACAACTAGTGTATTTTCAAGCTCATTGTGCGGAGAGGAAGGAAAAGTAATTAGCACAATTTAAGAATCGGTGTGTGCAAAGGAAGGAAGGAAGTTAGAATTCATTAGGAATTTTTGGTCCTTTGAAATGGGATGAGTCCTAATGTAATAATATAAATATGTAAATGTTTTGGGTAGAAGGTAGTGAATGTAATCATATCTTAGAATATCTAAGTATGCACTATATGCGCGAACGACAAGGAAATTTTGAGGTATAACTAAGAAATCAAGTATGAGCGCAGTGCGCATATGTTGTAAGGAATGATTCTGGATAATAATATAAGAATTCGTTCGTTGTGGACGTATCCCATCTTGGGTGAACAGTGTTAAATATGGTGTCTTTGTATTATGCTATGATGTGTTTATTTGTTTTGTGTATTGTGTGCATATGATTTACTTATGTTATTATGCATCTATTATATGTTTCTACACACATGATATAAGATATAATGAATGAATGTTAAGGATAATGCTTATGATGAATGCCTCCCATCCCTTCATGACTGTGGAAACCTGGTTCCTATAGTCTCCATAGATACCTCAGGTGAGACTTCACCTGCTTGCAGGTGATGGAGAAAGTGTCGATATCTTAGGGTTTTGTTGGTGAATTAATGTTGAACCCGAGGTCTTCCCACTGCGCGCCAACACCGGTAATGTAAAATTGTCTAATTTCTATGTTGGATCATGCTCGGTAATGTAAAATCATCCAATTTTTTTATATTGCATTTATGAAACTCAATCATTGATTACAATGACTAGTTTCCATAAAATAGTGGTGCATTAGCAGAGGATTGCACAAGTTGAAGGTAAAATTCATTAACTTGATTTTGAATACTAATAAGTGATGTCCATCGATGAGATATTTTACTGCAGGGGTAGAGTATATTGCAGTGGACAATGGATATGAAGGAGAAAGAAGGTAATTGTGATCTTGGAAGTAGGTCAAGTTAGTATTTCTCTCAAGAGAACTTACAAAATGCTTATGCATGAAGTTGTGTGGTTGTAATGTTGGATCTATGTTTTTGTAACATTGTAGTGGTGGAGAAGCACAAGGAGGATTAGCACTCCCTCACGAATGAGGGAGATGTCTAGTGGTAGCGGTGGAGAAGGTGAAGAAGAAGGAAGAGAAACATGATTGAAAGAAATGAAGGTAGTGAAAACCCATCTCTAAGCCTTCTTGATGGTGTGTTGATGGATTTGTAGATGAATTTGCAGTTTTTTGTGATGTAGGAAGAGAAAACCACTATCTTTGTGGAGCATGGTATTTGTGAAGCATGGTGGAAATTGAAAATGAAAACACTATTGTTTCTATTTCCTCAACTACATAGAATCCCTCGAATGCACTACAGAATTGTCAGAAGCTTTGATTGCTTCCGCTCCACAAAATGACTACACAAAATCTCTCCACTGCAAAATTTTCAGAAGAGACAAGCTCAAAATCCATCAACTCCAGGAAGCTCAATGTTATTTATTGAAGCTCACAAAGCCACAGTCCCTAGAGTGCTGTAAAGACTCTATCATTCATATTAAATCTCACCCTGTATCCCTCAATCCATACAAAATAAGACTTCAATCCTTTTTACCAATACGATGAAATGGGAAACCACATTTTTTTTTTTTGTAAATTTATAAAGCTTGTAATAAACTCCAACTTTGGTTAAGTGTAAATATAATGGGTTGGTTAACTGAAAATTCTTATCATAAGAAGTGAATGTTGAACCATGGACTAATAACATTTTTTTTTGGTTAGAATTTGATGATTTTATAAGTTAAATTTTAAGACACATAAAACTTCGATATGTACAATTTAAGCCACTTCTCAAATTTTAGCCAATTCATATAATAACAATTTTTCGTGGTTAGAATTTGATGATTTATAAGTTAAATTTTAAGTCACATAAAACTTCGATATGTAAAATTTAAGCCACTTCTCAAATTTTAGCCAAATTCATATTATTTCTTTTTACCTAAAACTAGAATCTGTTTATTACAAGTTTAACCTATTCGGATACTTTGCACCAGTTCAACTTATTCTGATAATTTGCATCTGTTGCAAGTTTCCTATAGTGACCGCGTCTATGTTTGGCATATAGGTACTAGTAGATGACTATTAATAGTAAGGTGTTGGCTAGCTATTTTAAGAAATGATTTTTTAGCTAGATTCCAGCCATATAAATTTACACTAATCATTATCTTTTGTTATTGAGAATCCATTTTTGAATCTAGAAATGGATTCATCATGTTGAAATACTCTCACAACCCTCAAATTTTACAGAAGTAATCACTTAAATCTACTAATCCAACAATTTCTCACCGGATTTTGAGCAAATATCCCTCAAAAAAAAATCTTCAATTCCTAAAATATTTAGCCTACCTACTATATAATAAAATTCAGCGTCATAAAATGATTCATACGTTTCCAAAATGTAAGAAATCCAAGCAAGATTTGTTCCCCTTCTCGAAATTCGTTGTCCCTTGTTTTGCAGTCTAATGGACATTAGCTATTTTTGTTTAGAAAATATATGACATGAGCCCAGGTTTTGTGTCAATAATCAACATTAGCGGTACGCCTATGAATAGTAATTGTGAAGTTTCCTACCGTTAGTAGACCTAGCGCATTCCATTATATGTCAGTGTTGTATGATACATTGAGACTGATCCTCTTGGTAATTGCGAGACAACGCCATATGCCCTAATAATTTGCATCGAGACTGGTAATTGTGAGATAACGTGATATGCCCTAATTTCCTATTAATATTTTGCATCTCACTACGAACACAATAAATCCAGCGAACCCCGCCTTTTGATCTCCTCCTTATAAGCCATTTGCTTCTCTCCATCATCCTCCATAGCTGAGCATCTATTGTATTGATGACACTGACAACATTTGAAGATTAATTTGAGTTCAGCAAGAAGGCTACAACTACAACTGTATTACTAAGCAATGTTGTACATATGCTTGATAAAATAATTATTTTTTCATAATATTTAAGTTACTTTTATCATGCATATGATTGATTCACAAATTTGATGTCTTATGGAAGAGCTCTAACCGAATGAGATGTTTCAATCCTAGGTTATACCTAAGTTTTGAATTTTAATTACCTAACATGCACACAATGCAATTCTTTTTCAAACATAGAAGGAGGTGAATTATGACATGCTTGTACCAGTGATTCCACTCGAGGTCACTATCAAGGGAGATATGTTAGGTGCAATAGGGAACATGAGGTATTCAGATCATGACCTCGCAAATTTAAAGAAGTTTTGAGAGTTAGCGCCACATAATTATTTGCACGTGGGAATGAACCCAAGATCACTTGTAATCACAATTGAGATGCAGTAATGGGCGACACGATTATATCGAACAGGAATACTAAATGTGACGGAGATGCCCCATTTTGGAAAGAGCGTAGAGATAAACATTTGCATCAAATTATTGCTAAGTTTCATCCATGGAGGGGTTTTATAGTTGGACAGAGCAATTTCAATCGACACACACTTGATTGCGTAGATTACAGTATTTCCATCAATAGGGAAAGACCCTCTACCATTGTTCAGAGACAAGATGTAGGAAAAAGCCTTAGCAGAAAGAGTGGAGGAAAAAAATGGCACATTCAAAGGAGCTTGAGGACTAGACATTGAAAGTATCAAAGAGGATACCATAAAATTTGTGACATAGGTGTTGGACTATAAGCTACTAAGAGAATGTTACAAGGACGAGGTGCCAATGGGAGTCATAGAAGCAACAGAGAAATTTGTAGTAGGAGTGATGATGAACTGGTCAACATTTCTTATGAGCTAATTGTTAATGGATTGCAAGAAGGAACATAAGAAAGGAACTTTAGTTCCATTATGCATGGTTATTAATTTTGATAGAATTGACTGCTTGGAGGGAACCAGAAGAGATGAAAGAATGCATAAACCATTCTTGGCAGCAATATATGTGTCATTGTGGCATATCGCACATATGAATAGATAATTGGCCAATAATATAACTTTCTACGTCTATAAGGAGACTATTAAAAAATTCATTGAAGACGTGTTGTGCATTCAACCGCAGATAGTTGAATCTTATAAGGACATTGTGTGATTTAAGGTAGGGAAACACCATATGCATATTCAGAAAAAAAAGGATCTTGATCAACAATGGTTGTCAACACATTACAGGGTGATAGAGAAATAAATCAACCAAATAGTAAACGACTGGTATGAAGAGTGGAGAATCCTAGTGACAGAAACAATGCAATAGGAGACAAAACTAGAAAAGGATCAAGAACAAGAAAAACAAGAACAAAGAAATGGTGAAGGTAACGTTCGAGAAATCCCACTGCCCGTTGGGAAAAAGAGGAAGAAACATATGAAGGAGAAATAAACACACAAGAATATCAAAAGGAAAGCCTTCAAGAAAGTAGTGATCCAATATTTAACTGAGGAGGACTTAGAGAAAATCGGATATCAAGTAAAGGAAGTAAGGAAAGAAGAATTTATGTGAGCCACACAAAAACAGTAGCAGATGCATACGACTATGTAGGAACAAATAATGACACTATGCCAACTTTTGGAGGCATGTAGGATACCACGGGTTAGAATGAGAGAAGAAGAACATACTGAGATTATAGCCATGAACATAGAGTCACAATTGATGACATCACAACCATCGACAACATCAGTAGAGCTAGAGTAATGAAGATAGCAGTAGAGGCATTAGAGTTCCCATAATTAGAGATGTGTGATTGTGCACAGGAACTAAGTCATATTGACTTAGTGTTGTCAAAGCTACCTATGAATGTGTTACATATCTTGCAGCAAGTGTAACACTGAAAATTTAGTTGCGTACGAAGTCGACTACGATGGAGCTAGCTAAAGTGAATGAGGACAATGCAACACTACACTCCAAATATAGTAGACTAGTGCAAGAGTGGGACGGGGTACGAAGTCGACTACGATGGAGCTAGCTAAAGTGAATGAGGACAATGCAACACTACACTCCAAATATAGTAGACTAGTGCAAGAGTGGGACGGGGATAAACAAAGAGAAGGAAGGTTGAAAAATGCAATGAAAGAAGTATACAGTAACTTCCCAGATACCAATGGAAGTATATATTCCATTGGAATAGAAAGTGATGAAAATAAGTGAAGATATTCAAGGCTTTCACCTGAATATTGTTGACTTGGAAGCACGCACAACACCAAGTACTCCAACCAAAGAATGAGAGAAAAGGGAGACGATAACTGTGATGACAGTGGAAATCATTTAGATTTTGGATGAATAATGTGTGAAGTTGTATGAAGAAAGCACACAAGTATGGACTGAGTTGCTAGAGAATGCAAAGGTACAAGCGTTGGGAAAAAGGTTATAGAATGCACAAGAGAAGGCGCAGAAGATCAGAGATACAATGAATGCTTTTTCACCAACAAAGTAGATGATTACAATTATTGAGAATAGATAATTGAACCAAGAGATAAATTAAATCAGAAAGGAACAATAGAATATTCAACAAAAGTTGGAGCCACTACAGGAAGAATCCTTCAATGTGACAAAATAACTTGTGGCATCGTAGGGATTAGTGAAGAAAGGAGTGTATGATAGTGAAATAAGTTCAAGAATCATATTATTGCGTAGACGACAAATAAAATTTTGGCGCAAGAAGTGAAAGAAAAGGAAAAGATCACAACTGCAAAGTAGACTTTTGAGAAGCTCATTGTGACACTCAAGGAAGCGCAATAGACTTTTGAGAAGCTCATTGTGACACTCAAGGAAGCGCAGCAGTAGAACTGAGTGGCTCGGGACGAGCCACAGGTGATTGTTGGGGGCCTCTTGGGACAGGACATTTGTGACCATTTTGGGGAAACTATGCAGGAACATGCATTGAAGAAATAAGGCAACTAGTGTATTTTCAATCTCAGTGTGCGGAGAGGAAGGAAAAGTAATTAGCACAATTTAAGAATCGGTGCGTGCAGAGGAAGGAAGTAAGTTATAAGTGATTAGGAATTTTGGGTCCTTTGAAATGGGATAAGTCCAATGTAATAACATAAATATGTAAATGTTTTGGGTAGAAGGTAGTGAATGAAATGATAACTTAGAATATCTAAATGTGCACTATATGCACGGACGACAAGGGAATTTTGGGGTATAACTAAGAGATCATGTATGAGCACAGTGCACATATGTTGTAAAGAATGATTCTGAATAATAATATAAGAAGTGGGTCATTATGGATGTATCCCATATTAGGTGAACCACGTTAAATATGGTGTCTTTGTATTATTCTATGATGTGTTTGTTTGTTTTGTGTATTGTGTGCATATGATTTACTTCTGTTATTATGCATCTCTTATATGTTTCTACACACATGGTATAAGCTATAATGAATGAATGTTAAGGATAATGCTTATGATGAATGCCTCCCATCCCTTCATGACTGTGGAAACTTGATTCTTATAGCCCCCATAGATACCTCGAGTGAGACTTCACCTGCTTGGGGGTGATGTCGAAAGTTTCAATATCTTATGATTTTGTTGGTGAATTAATGTTGAACCACGTTTCTTCCCACTGCGTGCCAACACCGGTAATGTAAAATTGTCTAATTTTTATGTTGGATTGTGCCCTGTAGTGTAAAATCATCCAATTTGTTTATATTGCAATTATGAAACTCAATCATTGATGACAATGACCTATTTCCATAAAATAGTGGTGCAATTATGGGCAATTAAGAATGATCAAAGCAAGAGAAGGGATTAGCATAGGATTGCAGGACTTGAAGGTAAAATTCATTAACTGTATTTTGAATACTAATAAGTGATGTCCATCGATAAGATATTTTACTCCAGGGGTAGAGTATATTGCAGTGCACAGTGGATATGAAGGAGAAAGAAGGTAATTGTGATCACGAAAGTAGGCCAAGTGAGTCTCTCTCTCAAGAGAACTTACAAAACTCTTCTGCATGAGGTTGTGTGGTTGTAACATTGGAGTTGTGTGGTTGTAATGTTGGAGCTGTGTTTTTGTAACATTGTAGTGGTGGAGAAGAAGAAATAGGATTAACAATCCCTCACGAATGAGGGAGATGTCTAGTGGTAGCGGTGGAGAAGGTGAAGAAGAAGGAAGAGTAACATGATCGAACAAAATTAAGGTAGTGAAAACCCATCTCTAAGCCCTCTTGATGGTGTGTTGGTGGATTTGTAGATGAATTGCAGTTTTTTGTGATGCACTAGGAGAAGACCACTATCTTTGTGGAGCATGGTGTTTTTGAAACATGGTGGATATTGAAAATGAAAACACCATTGTTTCTATTTCCTCCACTACATAGAATCCCTCGAATGCACTGCAGAATTGTCAGAAGCTTTGGTTGCCTAGACTGCCCAAAATGACTGCACAAAATCCCTCGAGTGCAAAATTTTAGAAGAGACAGGCTCACAAGCCATCAACTGTAGGAAGCTCAATGTTATTTATTGCAGAACCACACTCCCTAAAGTGCTGTGAAGACTCTATAATTCATATTACTCTATAATTCATATTAATCTCAACGTGTATCCGCCAATCAAGACTTCAATCCTTTTTACTAATAACATGAAATGGAAAACCACATTTTTTAATTTTTGTAAATTTATAAAGCTTGTAACAAACTCGAGGTGTGGTTAAGTGTAAATATAATAGGTTGGTCGACTCAAACTTCTTATAATAAGAAGTGAACGCTGAACCATGTACTAATAACATTTTTTCCTCGTTAGAATTTGATGATTTTATAAGTTAAATTTTAAGACACATAAAACTTCGATATGTAAAAGTTGATGATTTTATAAGTTAAATTTTAAGACACATAAAACTTCGATGTGTAAAATTTTAGCCACTTCTCAAATTTTAGCCAAATTCATATAATAGCATTTTTTCATGGTTAGAATTTGATGATTTTAATAAATTAAATTTTAAGAGACATAAAACTTCGATATGTAAAATTTAAGCCACTTCTCAAATTTTAGCCAAATTCATATTATTTCTTTTTACCAAAAACTAGAATACGTTTATTACAAGTTTAACTTATTTCTATACTTTGCACCAGTTCAACCTATTCCGATACTTTGCGTTTGGTGCAAGTTTTCTATAGTGATAGTGTTTGGCATATTTGCGTTTGGTGCAAGTTTTCTATAGTGATAGTGTTTGGCATATAGGGATTAGTAGATGATTATTAATAATAAGGTGTTGGTTAGCTGTTTTAAGAAATGTTTTTTTTGGATATAAATTTATATTAGAATTATTATTTTTTGTTGTTCAGAATTTAGAAATGAATTTAGTATATTGAAAAATTCTCAAGATCTTCGGATTTTACAGAAATAATCATTTAAATTTATGAATCCAACAATTTCTCACCAAATTTAAGCAAATATTCCTAGAAAATAAATTTCAGTTCCTAGAATCTTTAACCTTTAACCTACCTCTTAATGAATAATGAAATTCAAGGTCATAAAAGGATTCATACTTTACAAAATGTTAAAAATCCAAGCAAGGTTCGTGCCCTTTCTAGAAATTAGCTGTCCCATGTTTCGCGTAGTCTAGTAGACATTAGCTGTTTTTGTTTTGTGTCAATAATCAACATTGGTCGTACCCCTATGAATAGTAATGAATAGTAATTGTGAAGTTTCCTGCCGTTAGTAGACCTAGCGCATTCCATTATATGTCGGTGTTATATGATACATTGGTACTGGTCCTCTCGGTAATTGTGAGACAACGTGATATGCCCTAGTAATTTCCATCCTCACTGGTAATTGTGAGACAACCTGATATGCCCTAATTTCCTATTTTTAATTTGCATCTCACTGCAAACACGAGAAATCCAGCGAACCCCCCCTTTTGATCTACTCCTTATAAGCCATCCGCTTCTCTCAATCGTCCTCCATAGCCGAGCATCTGCCGTATTGATGACACTATTCCTCATTAGCATCTTAGCGCCCAGACTTTTATACTCCCTAAAGCTATCAAATTCCTTACACCCTGAATCCTTTATTCCCCTAGTGGTATCAAGTTTCTCATACCTGTTTTAAACACTCCAATCTAAATTCCTCATACCAATCTTAAATTTGAATCTGATATGCTCCAAGCGGTATCAAATTCCTCATACTCATCTGTTATATGTTATGCAGTGAGAACTATCAAATTCCTCATACTCATCTGTTATGCAGTGAGAACTATCAAATTCATATACCCAACTCCTCGTACTCGTCTGTTATGCAGTGAGAATTATCAAATTCCTCATACCCATTCTAGCCCTGAATCTGTTAAATGACCAGAACTGTCAAATTCTTAAACTCATCATAATCCCAACCTGTTATGAGCCGAGAATAATGAAACCCGTTTTAATCTTAATCTCAACTTTGTTGTTATGTCGATGTGAAATTGTGAAGCCAGAAGAGAAAATAGCGAGAAGAATTTCTGGCAAACGTTCAGCGTCTGGTACCAACTCTTCTGATAAGCGCTTCGACAATTAATGTTATCACAAGCGATGACAGATAATTCGAACGAGACTCGAGCAACTCAAACCCATTTTAGATTTCGTAAATAATTATATAACTTTTACTGCAAATGGCTTGCATGTTGCCCAAGTAAGCATGGCCTAGTGATTCTCTCGTACATGTTAGCTGACATGATATGCCAATCATATCCTTCAGAACATCACCGCCGGGCAGGCCTGGAATTTGACGTTTTACAGGAATTCCCATCCGTGTCCATTTCTACCATAATTTGTCTTTTGTGGTGTGAATTTTCGTGGCCAAATTCCCAAATTTTTGGTAATGCCTAGCTCAAAAAATGGGCATCCTCCAACTCTTCTATCGGCTATAAGCATCATTTGAAGATTAATTCGAGTTCAGCAAGAAGGCTGCGATTACAACTGTATTGCTAATTGGTTTGAATGGAAATTGCCTGTTGATAGAAACAAAACTTGTTTGGTGGTTCTGGGAATAATTGAACCGTGAATCTGAATGGCTACTGAAGCAGACATTACAAGGGATGATAAGAGGTCATGGGCAAAGAAGCCGAGTAGTGTTATGGCACTGTTCTTTCTCCTCCTACTTTTGCTGGTTGTGTCTCCTCTACTTCTCTATCAGCCCATGGAGCCGATGCCTACAATCAATCTGGGGAGAATGAGATCGAATACCCCCCCGGATCTCAACTCGTTCAGTGTTCCCGAAATGAGCGCTCCACCTGCTTTGGCTGCTACTGGAGGTTTTAATGCCGATGCCCATGAGGTTAGCAATAGCTCAAACTCAAGCAGGAACTGACGGATCACGTCATGGTAACTTAGTTATAATACCCTTATCATCTGCCATCTCAGTTTCTGAATAATTGCCATCTCAGTTTCTGAATAATTGTTTGATATGAGATCAGGCTTTAATTTTATGTGGAGTACTAGAGGTATGGACTGCTCGTCATGTCTACTTATTAGTTTGAATTTTAATAATGTGTTTAGTGTTGTTTCGAGGAAAATAAAAAAACTGAACCTCTCGAGACTCTCAGAACACCCTTGCGTTTATCTGTGTGAGTCTCGATTCCACTGTGGACAAAAGAATAAGAGAGGATTTCAGTTATAAGAATAAAAAAACTGTTTGATTGGACAAAAGATTAAGAGAGAATTTCATTTATATGAAAAAAATTACTGTTTGACCTATTATAATGTAGTACCTTTTTTTTCTATCGAATGTCCCGCTCAATGGTATTGGCCCACTAAGGCCAAATTATTTTATTTTAAAAACACAAAAAAAATATGAATGAATTGAAAGGTTTAACGAGTTCATCTTAAAGCAATTCCATCTATTTATTAGTCCAACCGAAACGCAGAAATATAGTATTCTATTTATTTATGGTTGATCATCAATTAGTCTTTTTTTAATTATAATTTTTTTTTTTAATTTATAATGTTATATATATCTTTAACAAAATAATTATTTTTTCATAATATTTAAGTTATTTTTATCAAGCATATGATTGACTAACAAATTTGATGTCTTATGGCTGAGCTCTAACCTAATGACAAATTTGATGTCTTATGGCTGAGCTCTAATCTAATGAGATGTTTCAATCCTAGGTTATACCTAAATTTTGAATCTTAATTACCCAACATGCACACAATGCAAATTTTTTTCAAACATAGATAACCTAAGTTTGGAGTTTTAATCTTAAATAACTATGACATATATTCATCAAGATCATTAAATTCATGATAGTGGAATAAATATAAGTGAATTGCAATTATTTTTTCATAATATTTTTTGTAATAATCTTGTAACCTATTTTTAGTAATCATTATGTAACCAAATTTATTTATTGTTCTAGCCCAACCTTATTTTTCCATCTCATCTTTTCTTATCTCCTAAAGTTTCCTTGTGTGTATATACCCCACATTGAAGTTTAGTCCCAATTTTTTGTAAATTCAATTATCACTATGGTTATCATTGTGTCAAAAATTATTATGAACCATATCTTTCTTTCTTTTTAAAATTTTTTTTATTAGTAATTCCAATAATTGATACTTTTTCTTTTTCCTTCCAAATATCTAGTTCAGTTTAAAAATGAATGATTACGTTTTAGATT